>NW_019289991.1:192215-258148 GCF_000500325.1 Leptinotarsa decemlineata | reverse complement strand
TGTCAAAAATAGAGCGGTTAGATCTTCGATGTTCGGCTTTAAAAAAAATTACACAATTGTATCTTACATTCCAAAATCACGCAAAAATGTTATATTACTTTCGTCCCTTCACCATTATGATAACATAGATAATTCAACAGGAGACAAAATGTTACCAGAGGTTATTAGTTTCTATAATATGACAAAAGGCGGTGTGGATGTGGTCGATGGAATAAATGTGTGGGAGTTATTCTGTTGCTCGGAGTTGCAGAAGATGGCCACTGAGAATTCTATTCACAGTTATGGATATAGCTGGCATAAATAGCCAAGTTATATACAAGTTCAATATCACATATGTTACCAAAAAACGACGAATATACCTACAAGAACTAGGAATGACTCTAGTCAGAGAAAACATGGAAGTCAGAAAAAATAACCGAAGATTACCAAGGGCACTGCGAGGCAAAATTTTTGAAGTTCTTGGCCAACCTTATTCTCATCCAAGATTCCCAGAGCCTGGACAATCTAGGAGATGTACTATATGCCCAAGGAGTCGTGAAAGAAAAACAAGATATGCATGTACAACCTGCAATGCATCCTTATGCATGGAACATGCTTTTTTTTTTGTGAAAGTTGTGCTTGGTCAGAATAAGAATACAGTTTCACTTCAAGTAAAACTTTTTATATCAACATGTTTCTTATTCATTTGGCTTCAACTGAATGAGTTTTGCATACTAAAATTTTCATTATTTGTTATTGAAATCGGTTTTCTAATGCCACCATGTTATTTTCTGTTATAAAACCATAATTTCTTTTTTTTCTATGAGAATAAAGACTAATTTGCCAATATGATTTAGTTTCATTGTAGCCAAGATTCCATAAAATGCCTTGATAATCAATTAGTCTGAAACAATTGATATTTTTCAGAATTAGATATATATTCCTTATGAGGTATGTGAAACCCCACCTGAGTACTTATGTTATTTTTTTCCGCCTAGGTAACGCCGGGATAACTGATAAATCTATATGAATAATTAAGTAAACTCCACCCAGGGCTCACATTCATCACTTTTTGTTTATATTCCACAATGATTCATTATCATTGGACAATGAATTCGACCAATCACATTGCACTGCCCGTCATATGCACCCACAAATGTCAATGGAAAATTCTGACATTTCACAACTTCACCATACCACGTTAGGCGTCCCGCTCTGCATATCAAATTGATAAACTGTTTAACATAAATAACAACATTGTTCTATTTTACCATTGAAGAAACATGTTTTCCAGTATCCTTCTAAAAACTAATAAATCTTCACAAAATCCCAAGTCGATGAAAATAGCATCACTGCCATCTATCGTGTAAAAGCAGAAATATTAAGTCAAAATGTACTCTTTGAATAGAAAGTAGATCTATTGTAGATGGCAATAGTAGCAGAGAATAATAAATAAAGATTTGGGAAATGCGCAAGTCACGAGATTGCCAGTCTGAAGTATCCCCCATCCATGTAACCGAGTTGGCCCCTCGTGGCTTTACGTTTATGAAAACATTATGAGTGGAGAGAGTGTTCACTAAGATGGCGATTTGTTGAGTTGTTTATTGAAATGGAGTGCAAAAATTTTGTGAATGTCAGCTTCAAAAGTATTCCTAGTCCAATGGTTGTTGTGTGGGCTGTATTGGTAGTGAATACAAATTCGCAGTAACGTGGAATAACAATAGAAAAATGCGTGAATTTAAAGTTGTAGTTCTCGGATCGGGTGGGGTTGGAAAAAGTGCACTAACTGTTCAGTTCGTTTCTGGGTGTTTCATGGAGAAATACGACCCCACGATCGAGGATTTTTATCGAAAGGAAATCGAAGTGGATAACTCTCCGTGTGTGTTGGAGATTTTGGACACAGCAGGTACAGAACAATTTGCTAGCATGCGCGACCTCTACATAAAGAACGGACAAGGGTTTGTCGTAGTGTATAGTTTAACAAATCATCAAACATTTCAAGACATCCGCCCTATGAAAGAACTTATTACGAGAGTTAAAGGGACCGAGAGGGTTCCTATTTTACTTGTCGCCAATAAGGTGGACTTGGATCATCAGAGAGAAGTAGACTTCGCGGAAGGTAATAGTCTTTCTCAACAATGGGGATGTCCTTTCATTGAAGCTAGCGCCAAGAACAGGACCAACGTGAATGAGGTTTTCGCAGAAATAGTCCGTGAAATGAACTTTAATCCAGAGAAGCCAAAGCCAACTTACTGCTGTTGTACAGTGCTCTAATATCGGCGGTTTTCTCCTCTGTTGGGAACAATCTATTAACAGGCGACACTTGCTTTGTTACTGTGAACTGCTAAACTGACTATGTCATCTGTTATTTTCAAGGTTTAGCATTTCCGGACAATTATCACGGATTTTTTATTGTAAATGCTCATTTCTAGTATACTTCAATGGCTTAGAACTGCACAATATCTATATTTTTATACATTGAACAAAATTTTCGTAAATAATGCATGAAAATGTATTTTATTTACTAGTTTTTTAAACTGAATCATATCTACCATAAGATCTATTGATAGTGCCTGATTAAAAACTGCGACTAAAACGCATGGATAGTGGTACTGGTACTATTCGGCCTAAATTTTTTTGCAAATGGTCAACCTCCAAGTGAACTAACACAAGCATGGGCCTTCCAGTATATTCGCCATGCGAATATTCTCCGATATGGTTCTGTAAACGTGAGCTCATAATGTACATATATTATAAAAATTTTATCAAAGATCTGTGTTTGTTACATAGGAACTTTTTCAATCAAAAAGTGATGAGTGCTTGAAGATGCGTGCTTGTAGAACTAATTAATGTTTTTGAAATTAAAAAAATGAAGCTGATAGGATGTGTGTTCTGAGAGCCAAAAAGGATTTGTGATATATACGTATTATAATAAAATTTAAGTGGAAAGTTATGTATTGTTTCATTGTGCAAGGTGCAGAAATCATCGAGTCGAATGTGTACATTCATCTGCAGTAAAAGGTATTGAAATGTTTAATCAAAGTTTTCATCTTGAAGTGGAATAATGCAAGTTTTAAGCCACAAGTCATAGTTCGTAAGAAGTTGAATAACTGATTGCTAATGAAAACATTCATGCATATCTCGCATGTTTTTAGTCATAAGAAATGGTGACCATTGTGAATTGTACGACACAAAAACTTTTAACCTGAGACTCATGACTTTAGATTGGTGTATGAATCCACTTTTATACTTAATAACATGTTATGAAACTTGACAATGAGATATCATTTTTCATCAACATATAATACTTTCACATGATTTTTTTATGGGGGGTGTTTTTTATGGGTGATTATGAAATTAGGATTAAAATTTTGAAATGGTTTTATTCTCAAACTTGATTATTCAGAAAATGATTATAGGAATTCTTTTTTGCTATCATTATAAATTTTGCAGCCATTACTTTTCATCATTTGTCCACATGTCACTCTTTTTTTTCAACTGTTTCAGTCCATGTCGATCATTATCAATTTGACCAATGGAAGATAAAATACAAAACCTTCATATTCATAAACTTTCTTCAATGATTACGATTGCTCTTCCAAGAGAAATCAAAGATATTCTAACCTGTTTATGTCTTTGTATGAATCTTTGGCTAAAATGAATCTAAAAAAATGATTTTCCATACAGCAGAACTGTTAAACAGTAATTGGAAATATGATATCCAATCTGATATCCAATCCAATACCTACCTAATTTATTACCATAGAAAATATTCACAGTCACAGTGACAACATTATTTTAAGTCCAAACATTTGATCATTCCAGTTTGGTTAACGAGACATGTATAAAATATTCGTTATTTTCTTTTATCCAAAATCAAAAGCATGAGTATTTTTCTACTGTACTTACCTAATGTTTGTTTGAATGTGGGTGACAATGTTGTATTTCATCAGTTCGGACTTCGATTGTTATATAGACAATGGAAGTCCGAACTGATGAAAAAAAACAGTGTTTACAATGCAGATTCAGTTTCTTTGTAGATAGCCTTGCCAAAATATCAGGTTTGGTAGACTTTTTTGAATTGGTCATTTTGCAGTCATAAATCTGAATCCGACCAGAACTATAGGGCTAAACTCGTAAGTCTTCAAGTGCACTTTACTTTAAAAAAAATAACGAGCATAAATTGGAATTCTAAAGGCATCCTAGAGAAGGTTTATATCAGTGGATTTTATTCGTCGATCTTTTACGACCTCAGAAAAGGGACATGGATTTTTTTTATTTATTCACCCCCAAAATGGCGCCCAGAAAGTTATTTCCTTGGCGCCTTTTTGGCTTCCAGAACCTAACCTAAATGTACAGTCAAAATAAAGGTGTTTATGATTATAAATTGAGAGGGCAGCAAAATTACCAGGGAAATTGGGGTTTCGACGGTGTCATAAAGCACAATTACCAGTGCCTATATTAAAAAAACATATGTNCAATGCTCCACCTGACAAAATAAAAAAAAAGCCATTCAAAGAAATCACGAATAATGGCGAAGAACGTGTTCCATTCTATAAATAATTCATCGATATCAAATATTTGTTACTAAATAAAAAATCAATCTTCACTATAATTTACACTTTTCATTTTAATTTTTTCCTCATACAAATGGTGTCTATCGTAAAGATGACTGTTATTGATACAAACTGCGTCTATGAAAAATGTTCAGAGCATTCTTCAGCAAACTTCAAGGATTGCAAATAGAAACTATTATTATGATTGTCACTCCAGAACAAATATATGTGAAAAATAAGTTCCTAACTTAGTAAGTTTACAGTTACACTGTACATAAGGATCAAAACACAAAACTGCGATGTCATCATCTCACAAAAACCTGCAAACTTGTATGGTACATGGCATGAACCTTGTTTTTAACAATTTAAAAAACTGTGGGTGATCAATTCGACACTTACGAAAGTTAACTTATAATAATTCATTAAGGCTTCCAAACAAATATACAAATGTTGTAATCAGTGTGAAAGCAGCCACAGTTTTCAGCTATGAATCACCTGCTCCCAACGTGGATATCAAATTCGTGGTCAGCCACGAATTAACTTCAATTCAATTCAAAGTTGTCGAAGATATCAAAGAGTCAATAGATTTTGTCAACTCCCACCCTGCACAAAATAATTTTCCAAGAAAAATCTGTAAAATATTGAAATATTATGCATTTTTCTTCAAAAAATTTTTATACTTATATGGGGTGGGGCAAGAGGTGAGAGTTGATTCTTCCCGACAAAATATAACGACATGGTTCATGTTGGGTTCGCTGATATGAACACATTAATGAAAAAAACCCATCCACGAAAGATTTGAAAGAGATGGCGATTTAACGAAAATATATACGAGGTTGATTTTCCGCCCGACAAAATATTTCGACATATGCCTCTTGTTCAGTATTCTATATTCTATCGTTGTTCTCCGAGGCGTGTTGAGCGACACTACAGTACATATCCGAAATCGGATATGTACTGCGTGTTTTTTGAAACAAGTTTCAAGGGCTCGCTTAGTCTGACCGATATATTTTTGTCATAGTCCTCACAGATTACTTCATATATCCACGTCTCTTCATTATCCAACGTCCTGTCTTTAGTGTTACCTAACATATGCTTTCACTTTCACGTCTAACTTTTTGAAAATACGATCTAATCCCTTGGTGTATCTTGGTTCATACGGAAGGACAATACACTTTCAATCCATGTATTTTCGAAAAGTCGAAGTTTTACGAAAAATCTTCCTAAATTCAAGTCTTTTATCTTTGAAGCATACTCGTTGCTTTCAGCTATGTCCTTGATAACATTTTTCTCAACTCAAGGGGGACAAAACAAGCCAGTTTGTGGACAATTGTGTGAGCTATCAGGAATATAATTATCCAAAAGTATTGGTATTCTTTCAGTAGCCTCCAAATTCCAGACCATGGTTAGTTTTAATCACTAAGACATTCAAGAATGGCAACTCCTTGCTGTTTTCAATTTCAAATATACTTAATATCTTACAAGAGTTGAAACAATGTCTTCTAATACCTTTAATTACTCTGTGTTAGAGAGTGCAAATACATCATTTACATATCGGATCCAAGTCCGTGGAAACTAATCTATCTCCTCTTTTACTTTCAATTCAAATCTGCCCATGAACAGACTAGCTATAAAAGAGGAAAATAGTTTTCCCATTACCGTGCCTTCATGCTGTCTTCATTCTGTTTCATGTAGATTTTTGTTAAAAATTGAATATAGTCTTCGATTACTTCTTTACTGAGACCATTGACCCTCAGAAGATCCCTCAGATATTCTACAGTTTTTGGTATAGTGACACTAGAAAACAACGAGGATATATCAAATGATGATTAAACAGTCTGAAATTGTTGAGACAGTGGCAATTCATGTAAGTATACATGGAATTCATTGAATAGAAAATAAAGATACATTTCACTATTCAAATGATCATCGTAAAAGAAAGGGCCAAGAATGTTTGTTTCCACAATTCCCAACATTTAATCCGAACCTTTTTTGGAAATTGGTTTCTCTATGTAAATGTTCATTTGTATTATTACACCTATAATGGATATTTCTGTTTAACCAACCATTGTTGGTGAATTTTGATTCGCCCGTCTATATTATTTTTTACAAATATTTCCAACTTCCCTATTTCTACGTTTTAAACACTTTCACTGGAAGTGTGAAGAATCAAATAAATCAAATATAATCGTCTGATCATTTGGATGTTCGGAATACGACGATTCGGGTATTGCCAAAAGAGGATTCCTATTTGATTTTGCATAACTAAATAGCATATCAGTCCTTTCATCATTTGAATACATCTTTGATATGTTCATAAATGTCTGACAGTTCTCAACAGATATCAACAACGCAAACAAAGGCTATGCGTTTAAGATGGTAATTGAATTGAGATGTTATTTGATCATACCAAATTATACAACAGGATTGAGAATTATAAAAATATNATCCTTTTATTTCGAAAACAAGTTACGTTAATTTCATTTGGAAAAAATCTTAGGGGGATATTTTTTTTCATGAACGATTGACAAAAAAAATACAAAAATTTGTCAATGAGTTGCTTATGTAATATCGATTTTTTAGCAGAGATATAATACCTACAAATTAACTGAAAACAGGTGTCGGTGCTGTGCAATAACTCAAAATCTATTGCGGCAGTTGTAGGTATCGCCAACAGCATATGGAGGAATAACTTCAGTGAAGAATCCATTAACCTGCAGTGTAGGTAATTTGAGAGCGGACTGAACGAATTGTTTTTTTAGATAATTTGATTTACAGCCAGTGTCCAAGTATGTGTTTTCGTCCTTATACGAGGAATTGGTCAAATTTCGGATATGAGGTTGGTTACCTCGTTCACAGGCAGGTGGGACGATGACAAACCTGTTGTTTGTTGTCCGCTTCAGCCTAGTTCAAGGAATGATACTTTGAAGGAATTCTATTTTCAATTATCGGAAATCATCGACTTTATGTTGGTTATAGACACTACCTTGCACTGACTAGTGGCCAAACAGTCCGCCAACATATGCAGGAATAACTTCAGTGAAGAATCCTGCAGTGACACCTGTCGAATATAATACAACGCCCTTCGTGGCATTAACCAGGGGAGTAGATGTTTTCTGATAGGTGACAGTCCATTAACCTACAGTGTAGGTAATTTGAGACTGGCCTGAACGAATTGTTCTTTTAGATAATTTGCTTTACAGCCAGTCTCCAAGTATGCCCACTCAATTTGTGAAATAATACCCACAATTCATGTTTTTGTTACCAATGTGAAAGCAGCCATGGGCTTTAGCCACAAATTGGGGAATCTTCACGATTTTTGAAAAAAATTATAAAGGACTCAAATATACGTATTGCAGTACCTACTACTGCATGGCCGAAAATATTCTTACAACACAAGGTACGAAAAATGGCCTTGAAAATGGTATATTCAATTTCCAGATAAATACGTTCAAGGATTTTTCACTATCGAATGAGTACCGATAATTTTTCAACAAATATTGGTAACAGAGGTTTCGACATTTATGTTTTATCTTTATAGAGGTGAAATACCCATAATAATGAATACAAATTTAATTTTTTTGCCTCTAATATTTCTTCTTGCAGTTTCAAAACGTTTTCAATGGAAATATTAAATAGTGATTTTTTTCTTTCGGTTACAGTGATCCTATATTTTGTAAGTCATAAACGACCTGCCAAAATAATGATAATAATGACTAAAAATGTACTTATAATTTTAGACGTTTTTACCATTTTTTGTTTTTGGCATCTGTCTTTCGATTACTTATAGGTTGTAGCACTCTAGAACTCGGAAATCATAACTTCAAAGTTTCTATTTTGCACCCGACTCTGTTTAAATTCTTTTTCTCAATTAATTCACTATATGAAAGAAACTATAATTTGGTGCCATACAATAATATCGTGTCCATCTAAGCTACGGAGTGCTCCAAAACATTATCATGTATAGTGCATGTGATCTCCCAGACAAGGCTGCTTGTACAGAGTCGCACTAAGGAACAGTCGATTTTCATTTTCAATAATATGCGGCTGGGTATAGGAACATTTTTAAAAATTTCAAACATTAAAATAACTGTATATGCCACAGACGTTAAAACGTAAGTTACCACGCAACTATCTTTGTTTGGGTTGCTTTGTTTGTTGAATGGATGTAGTTTAGCTCTTACTAGAAATATAATTATATTTCATTTCGTTGGAGTGATAAACGATCCCGAAGATTTTGACATGATAGCGGGACGGACGAAACGACATATAAATGTTTCAGCAAAAAGATGGTGAGTGTTTTACAGAACTGAAATAGCCCGCCTTATGAGTATCGTTATTTGGTAATGAAATTGACAATTTTTTTTAGAAAAAAGCGTTACCTACTTTATTTATTGATCTGTCATGATATGGTTACTTTGATATAAAACGGAGTTGAACTTGTAATTGATTTATGACTAAGTGAAAACAATGTTCATTGCATTTCAAATCGAATAGAAATCGAACCATTCTATTTTCAAAATACTTAGGGTTGTTGATTTACATTAAGAAGTTGAAATCAGAGACCAAAAACAAAGCACCAGACAGTTTTGTTTTGCCCCACCATATCAGTGGTGCTGAGCAGAACTATAACTTTTTCAATTTTTCAGATAACTATATTTAGGTATATTTTGGAATATTTTCATGTAGAAGTTGTTTCTAATGAACATTCAATAAAACAGTTGAATAGTTTACTGATAATTTCAGTTCGAATAATATCAGTCAGTACTTACATCAGTATAATACGTCGAGGAAATAAACAAGTCTATGGTTTTTGAACCATAACTAGGTAAGGAAAATTTTCCATCGAACAATGTGAATGAGTTACTTTCCTAGATAGTAGTATAAAGCCAATGCATTATGGGAAATGTTAGTTTTTCTTTTTGAGGTTGTGTTTTCGACAATGCCCTATTTCTCAGTAACAGAGAAGGAATACGAATAATTCACAGCCCATTTGAACTTGAAACGAATGAAACATTTCCCAATCTGAACATTTTTAAATTTCATCGGAACTGTAACAAATCAAAACAATCGTTTGCTTCATGTCATTATGTTGTGTTGGTTTTATTTATTTGTTTGCTACTGTCTTTTTTATTTCTAATATGAATATCTAACATGTCTGATGCTTTTTGAATTCAGTCATAGTGAAGATATAAGGGCTGGAAGTTTCGCCCTCTAAGAACTTCTCTACAACAGTCCAGAACATTAGAGAGTTTTTGAAAGCATTCTACAACATTCCAAAACACCCCGGAACATTCTGAAATATGGTAGAATGTTCAGGAATAGTCTGTGATACTCGGAATACTCTTGAACGTTCGTAAAAATTCCGGAATATCTCAGATCATTGTGGAACTATCAAAGAAGGTATACGTTGTAGCGTTTTTTATTTGGGAACTGACCTTTTGAGATACCTATTCACCTATTTTCCTATTTACAAAGTTGTAGAACATTAATGCTTCTTTGAGAGCATTTCACAACATTTAAGAACATCACAGAACATTAACGTTCGTTAATAATCTGGAACGTTTGGGAATATCCCAGGTCTTTGTGGAGAGTATTCGAGAGCATTCAACAACATTTCAGAATATGTATGAACATTTTGGAATGTTCGGAAATAGTCAAAAACGTTCGGAAACATCCTGGAACATCCCAGATCACTGTAGAACGATCAAGGAAGTTTTATTTTGTGGCATGCTTTTGAAGATATAATGCCTCTAGAAATTTCTATAATAGGCCAGAGTACTCGAGAGTATTTATTTCACAACTTTCCAGAACATTCCGGAACATTCCAGATCATTGCCGAACGTCAAGGATGTTATATGTTGTGGTAGCTCCATCCAAGAAGGATATTTCCGTATATGCGTGCTTTTGAAGATATGAAGGCTAGAAGTTTCCCTCTTTAGAAATGTTTATAATGGTCCAGAACTTTTGAGTTGATTCGAGAGCATTCCTCACCATTTTACAACATTCTGGAATGTGGTGGAATGTTCGGGAATAGTCTGGAACGTTCGGGAACAACGCATATTATTGTGGAACAGTCATGATGTGGTAGCCCTCTATCCACCATCTTTGATGTTTTTTCATGAAAAGTGTGTTTTTGAAAATGATGCAGCTAATTTTCCTTTATTTTCAGTATTTTGATATTCGCATATATCACAAAAAGGATTTGAAGCTTTATAACTTCTATTTATTATATACGAGCGCTTTTGACAGCTGGTCGTGCTATCATCTTCTACTCGACTTGAGTAGAGCCAAGAAGACAATTTTAACACAAATCGATAAAATCTAAAAATGAAATTAATTTGTTGTCACTTGTACAATGTCATATAGTCATATGTATATATAAAAGTGTTAACTACTAATTTACACCTCACCTGAAATATATAATTGCGAATACATAAAAATAAAGGTATAGAAAATAATTAAATATATATATAAAGTTTCTAAACTACGAGTTTACGACTGATAACAAATATTGATAGTGTGTATATATAAAATAAACGTCAAGTCTCATTACGTTTTTCTATTAGATATTTTTTAATATTTTTTTCCGGGAATACTCTGGAATGTTTGGGAATATCATGGAAAACCCCAGTTTATAGAACAATCATTGTTATAACGGAACATTCTGTAATGTTGTAGAATGTTCGCGAATAGCCTCACATTTGTGAGCATCCAGGAACATCCCTGGTCATTGTGAACCATTCTCGAATGATGTGAAATATTCTTGAATATTGTAGATCATTTGAAACTTTTTTTCAATGGGTGAGGCTAACTATTGGTAGAAGTTTATAAAGCAAGATTCGTCGACCTTTCATAATTTGAAGCTTATCCTTTCAACACCATACAATCTCGTATCAACTCCTTAAAGAAAGTTATGTGTCCTATCAACTATAAAAATGACCTTGCATTAAATTGAAAAAGTATGTTCACAACTATCAATTTTCATTTTTGATATACCTATGGTCAATACAAAACAAAAATATTATCTCATTAGAAAACTTTATGATGGAAAAATTCAAACCCTCTTTAACCCAAAATCCCGAAGAACCCAATTCAAATTGGAACAAGAAACCCAAGGAACTATTTCTTTCTTCGATGTACTAGTGAACAAACATGAACATGGGACGTTGGGTAATGGAGTCCAGAGGAAACAATCGCACATGGTATCTAAATAAAAACTCTAGCCGCCAGCCAAGACGAATCTGCTGAAACTATGAGTCTCTTCGAGAAAAAAAAATGCTTTCAATAGGTATTATTATAGCGAGCAGGTAATACGACACAAAAAAACACTAAGGTAATTTCAAATAAGCCTGTCAGTGGAAAAGCTCTCCTCGCATGTTAAAAACCCTCATTCAGGACATTTAATGGAATTCTTGAATGATTTAGTCTGTGTTGCGAGTACAAATAAAGCACTTCGTTCGTTTCCACATCACCTTTGATGAAGCATGCCGCCGTTGTAGACGAAACGACAGCCATGAAAACTGGAAAGAAACTTTGAAATAGTTATCTTCAGCCGTGAAAGTTTACACTCCATAAGACTATGGTTGGAAAAATTTATATTTTCAAACAAAAATATTGATAGTAGTCGAAACCAGAGTCCAAAAATAAAGCATTTTTAAACATTTATCAGTTATGATATTGTTACTTCGATGTGAATCAGCGTTAAACTCGTATTGGAGTCATGCCTAAGGATAAACAATTTCTAATCCATTTCAGTGGCGATGGACTACACGAATATATTTCTGGAATCAACTGTCCTTAAATAACAACTCTGAATTAAGTATGGGCGATGACATCTCCCCTTGTGAAGATGCCATCTACGGGATCGACAGACAACTCAACCCACGAATATCAAAGATAAACAAGGTTTCTCAAGGCGGTCAGTTTCAAAGCCAAGCTTTGACATCGACTGTCGAACGAGATTCGACCTTTGTCTTTCACCGCAGCTTCCACTGCAATATAACTAGTTGGAACCAGATCGTGAAAACAAAGTATTCATGAATTAGTACAGCGCTATTTCAACCTGTCATATATCTCATCAATGGTGTTAGGCTGAAACACGAACGCATTATTGGACTAATATGGATTATTATTTGCATAAAAATGGAACAATTCTCCAGTTCATCCTTGGCAATTTGATAATCTAACAGTGATCAAATTTATTGGTTATTAACTATGAGCGACACTGTGATCGTAAGTGTAATGAAAAATGCGATATCGTATGAATTTACACTGATTTCAAAATAACATTGAACCCGGCATTAGAGGTAGGCAGTTCTCGGTACAGCGAATCGAAGATTTATTTTCAACATTGCAAGGCTGTGAATTTTTTCGACCCTGCGGTCAGCAACCACCCCCTTATTTTTCTCAATGGCATGGGGGTGCACTTCTTTTTCCGATCCAACGCAATGGAAAACGTTTGTCCAAAAACTGTCTCACCCGAACATCAAAATGTGGGAGTGCACCGTCCTGCTGGAAAGTTATTTCATTTTCTACTAAATTGTCATCATTTTCTAAAATGTGTGTAATTATAGGAACTACACAGTCTTGTAATAGATTTGAGTATGTATCTCTATTGAGATTACCTTCAATGAAGAATGGTCCAACAATATGATTACCAAGAATTCTGACCCAGACATTCAGTATTTGTGGAGTTTGTGAATGTGTTTCCATCACCAAATGAGGATTCACATCGCTCCAGTAACGACAATTATGTCTATTCACTTCACCATTCAACATGAAAGAACTTTCGTCTGAAAAACATGTATTGCATAATAGGTTTGGGTTATTGGTCAATTTCTCGCTGAACACCTCACAAAACTGAAGTCGACGATCAGGATCATCTTCGTTTAATTCCTGAACAATTCCTGAACTAGCCTTATTTTGAGAGGATGGAATTTGTAGGCATTCAAAATCTGAAATACACTAGTAGCTGATACACCAGACGTCATTTTTTCTGTTGTAAACAGAACCTGAAATTCGAAACTTATCCATCAACTGTTTAATGTATTGACGGCTCACTTTGTGGTCTGGATGATTCGTATTATAAATTCTTGCAGCAGCTTTAGCATATTCATTATTTCGATAATAGGTTGCAACAATTTCTATTCTTTCTTCAGTAGAATAAACCATGTTGGAACACAGTGAACAAGGATGACTGAATAATAATTCGTGAAGAAGTGACAGTGGCCAACTAGCTATTTTTTGTTCTGCGACAACTAGATTCAACAAAAACTACCAGTATAGAAAAAACTAACAGTGTCTGTCGTCCATTTCAAAATATTTACTACTAATTAAATACATTCTACAAATTTAGAAGACCTATGACAGAGAATTGTTCAGGAATGCCGATTTCTACTCCGAACATCTTGAATAATGTAAGGAACGCTTTCGTGAGTGAACTGTATTATTGTATGGAACTAGATGGAGGTCATTTTTATCCGTTGATTGTGTTGCCATTGATATTACTTTTGTTGATTTCCTCAATAAAATGAGTGAAAGCGAGTTTTATGTTTTTTTTTAATGAAACGTTCAACATTTAATGTCTCAATAACGAATGAGTCGATTCGGGTATGATTTCCATATCAGAATTAATCCCCCTAAAAATAAAAATTGACGTGTTCTTTGAAATTTTCGATTACACGTCCGTTTCTGACTTACAACTCCTGTTTGAATAAAGTTTTAAATAATGATTCAAATTATTCATTAATGTACTTTTTATATTATATTGGTATGTGCAAATGACGGGAATGAACATTTGTGATGTAGCTTTGCTAAATAAAAGTTAGAAAATGGTCGTTTTCTAAGAAAAAATATTCAATTTGGTTACATAATCGACAGTGCATGTTTTCTCCCTTAGTATCGTCGTGGGGATACAATAATCATCAACACCAGTTTATTATATTCTCATTTCCTATGAATGTCAGTAAATCTTTTGTTCGAAGTTTTTTCTGAAACATTGTAAACTTTGTTCATGAGTTATTCTATCTCTGACAATGTAATGTCCAATTTCCTTCTCATTGTAAAATTTCATGAAACAGAATAATCAGTTAATGCAACACTGAGATGTATAAAATATTTAACATTTTGAATATCTACTTTGTACTTGATATGTTCAATATCAACAAATCATACATACATACCGGTGAATATTATTCGAGTACAGTATATACTTCACTGTTGTATAGTCTAGTTCACAAGTTCCATTTGATATAATTTCAGTTCGCCTTTATCGAAAATTTAAGGTGTCGAATCGAGCCAAGGGAAACCAAAAAAGTCGTATTCTTTTTTGCAAATGTCTCAAAAATATTGCAGATATTCAAATTCGGTCGCTTCAACAAAAACATATTTTGACTCATTAAATATGAATATCAATAAATAAAAAAAAATGATACTTTGTGGATAATTGAATAGGCAATAATGAGTTTGCAAAACGTATTGCAACATCCCTCTTAATTTTGCTTTTGTTAATAAACTTTTTTTTTCAAGTTGAAGGTTAACGTAAAAACCTTGAAAAATCTTCAAAATTGAACTCTGAATGTTCTTTCTTGGATCTATTTTCTGAAGAAGAAAATATTTTCTCTGATGAAAATTAAAAAAATTCAATTTTCATTTCATTTATGAACAACAAAAGAATAGGCTCTATCCACAAGTATTCAATTTATTGATTCCTGATGATTCATATTTAGTGGATTGATTTTTTTCTATTAAAATGACCGAATCGGGTGTTACGTGCCTGAGACGGAACCACCCGTTCAACATGTATTTTCACCGCTAAATTGAAGCTATGAATATTGGTGCTATAGTTTCGGGAGGTGAACATTATTTTCAGTAAATTTTCTGATCTATTTTTCACTTTTGAATATCTGCAATAGTATTTGCGAAAAACAAACACCTCTTATTTGATCAGTTAAATTGTTCATAACGTTTAAACTACAATTCTCCAAGAAATTAACGCACCACTTCAATGAATTATTTTTATTTGCAGTCAGACAAAAAATCGAAATCTACATATCATTAGTAATTGTAAAACTTTGTCGACCATGATTCAGGTCGAAGTAAAATAGAAAAATTAAATGAAACAGACAATTCTCAAAAAAACGCACAAAAAAGTGTCAATAATGAGTGGCTCCACTTCTACCACGTAAATCAGTATCACATCATCAGCCCATACTTGAAATCAATTGCCTTATTTCATTTTGACCTATTAATCGCACATTCCTTACATGAATAAGATACATTTTCGATGTCGGCGTTTATACTAGGCCAATAAAATGATTACTTGAATTACCTGAAGTTATGATGTTATCTCCTCCTTGAGACTTTCTGGTATGAGAATTCGATGTTATTCAAGTAACACTTTATTGTGAGATTTTCACTAGACAGTTTACAAAACCTCAACACGTGTTTCACTATACAATGGCTTCCTCAAGTGTTTTCATACGTTTGAGTATGTATAAGGTAAACTCTCAATTGAAAAGGTAAAGATCAAACTTACACAAATCATAGTCGTATTTATAGTTTTTTCGAGATTATTCGGTAAAATTTGATTATTAGTCTATTCCCTATCATTTGTCAATCTCAATTCATATGCATATGAGAAAGAACTTTGTCAAGCCTACAGCTATGTTCAAAATCATTTTGACTACCTTCTTGAATATCATCTACAAAAACAACAGATCTCTTCAATTTCATAACAAGGATTTCTTGATTTTTTTAAACTTGGCACGTGCACAACACCCCGTGGAAGTGGAACTTGATCAATTTCATGAACAGGATTAATCGTTATTTTGAAGTCCCCACCTGTGCGAACGGAACCATCTTTTTTATCACGAAAGAATTCTTTTAATTTGAAAGATACAGTATCTTTGTTGAAGATATAATGTATCATACTTTTTGATAATATCAACATTAGTATGAGTAGTACCTATAATTGACTGACGCAACATTTAATTTGAATACATTCATGAAATCACGATCTAAATTTGGTACATCCCTATTTTTTATAACAAATGTGCCAATATCATGCCACATGCCATTATGAAATATTCTTACTTGAAAATACCTAGTGGCCTCATATTATTTACATTATTCCCTTATTGAATCAAATTCGCCGGCGGAACTTTCGTGAGTTGATTTCACCGCATCGTAAAATGTATATCGGTAGGCAAAAAAACAGACTTCACTATCCTTGAAATAATAGTTGATCATAGTTACCAAATCTTCATACTCCTTCAGGTTTGTTGAGCAAGATATGTCATAAGTCAGTTTATGAGCTTCTTCGCTGAGGGCGCTTAATAAATTCGCACTTCTGTAGCCCATTTATTGTGAAATAGTTTTGTATCCTTCTGATGAAAATGGTCCAATCACTGATTTGAGAATCGAACTTGCTAAGATGTCCTAAATCAGACATTACTAAACTATATAGGGTTAGTTAGGGTAAACGTGAACAGGGGCAATTGCAAACACGTTTAATATCATTCGAATTTGGCGCCTACGAATGTCCCCGAGCGACGACAGAGACACTGCAACTTTCATCCGCAATCGACTGTTTACACCGATTGTGCTACCGGTTTAGCTGAAAAAAAATATTTCCGTTCTTGCTGTATGAAGAGTTGTCGAGCAGTTTGGAACTAATCGCATTGTTTCACAAAAAAAATTGAAATTATTCAACGTAAGCTATGTTGTATATGTATTTGTATTGATTTAATTGAAATAATGGCATATTTTGGGGTTATATTTCACGTGTGTTTACAATTATCCCACTCAAATAAAAGTAAGGGTAATGGAAAACGGATTTTTGGGGAAATTGTGAACACTTCTAATTTCTTGGGGAAATTGTAAACACACTTTTCTGAAGAGTTCTTTGATCCCATGAAACTGAAAAAGTACAAGCATAGCATTACATATGTATCCGTGGGTATACAATCTTCTGCTGAACATGGACCATACCCAAATAGGACTCCACCGGCGATGACTCCTAATTCACAAGTTGTATCTCAATAGCACCAACACCATTCTCCGAATCGTGCCCCTCCAAGAAAAGTCGTTCCACGTTTGAGGCAGTGTACTTACGGAAAAGTCTTAGCAACATCTAAAGTTTTGAGAAAACTTGAAAGCTGTGGAGAAGAAGAAGGATAAAGGAAATGTGGCCACGCAGTCTCAAAAAATGGGCAAAGGAACCAAAAATAAGGGGAAAAACATTAAAATTCCCACCATCTGATACTGAACGTGAGGAAGAGGTACATTTATTCGAAGAATATGAGAGAGACGACGAAGATTTACCACTGATCACGTTGATTGATGAAAAATCCTCAAAAGAATTAGAATCTGTGGTGTATGGAGAGGTGAAGTGGGACGATGTACAGGAAGACACTTTTATTCTAGCCAAATTTACTGGGGTAGACAAGAGATCCATGGAATATAGATATGTTTTCCTGGTTCAAAAGAAAGATGAGGATGACGGTGAAATTGCTACTGTAGGACTCAAGTCATTTGACAAAACCTGTTTGTTCTGTCTTCTACATCAACGAGATGAACATATCTTACATTACAGTTGATGAGGTGGTTGCTATTCTTCTTACACCCAGTACAACATTTTTGGGACGTAAAATGATTTACTCATTTCCTGGAAAAGTGAACGTTTTCGAAAAATATTGATAAAATTGCCTATTTGAACCTCTGTACTTGTACGAGTAAAATAATCTCCTACTACGTATTTTATTTTATTTCATTATCCTTGGGGTAATTGTGAACATTACCCGAAATATCATCACTTGAAGAACGAAATCCCAACGATTTTGTTCTGTTCACAAATACCCCCTATGAAGTTACACAGGACTGATATGAACACAAACACGATGTTTACGATTGCCCCAAAATTTTCAGCAGGTTTGCTCTTTTCCGCACTCTGTCTAGAGTGTCTCTCAGGTCGACCTCCCAGTTGAGGGTCCTCGTGAAGGTGACCCCCAAGTAGGACACCGAATCCTGAAGTATGAGGTTTTCTTCTTAGAGTCTGAGGTTCAAGTTATCAGGATTTAGTTTAGGGCAGGTAGTCGTGTGAGGATGTCTGAATAGAATGGTTTGAATTTTGGTGGGATTAATTTTGATACGCCACTTGTTGCACCACTGCTCGAAGTGGTCGATCATGTTTTATGCTTGAATTTGCAAGCTGTGGGTGTTGGGAGCGGAAGAGTGGAGGATAGTATCATCGGCATACTGGAGGATTTTCTGGGTCGTGGGGACGTCGTGAGACGTGGGAGATGTGGGTGTGTAATTCGACTAGTGTATTCTGAGTGGAATGTTCAGGTCTGAAACCATGCTGGTGGGGATGATGTTATGTTCTAGAAGGAAGTCATTCAGTCGGTTGGTCATTAGTCGTTCCAGCAGTTTGCCCAGACAACTAAGCAGGCTGATAGGTCTATAGGAATCAGGTGTGGTGAGATCCTTGTGAGGATTAGGATTGTATTTGCATATTTCCAGGTGTTTGGGAAGTAGGCGTGTACTAGACAAGCATCAAGGATATATTTGAGGAAAGGAATGGCGGAATCGGGAATGTTTTTCAGCACTCGGCGGTTCACCGTGTCTGGGCCTGGAACGGTATTTCTACCGCTGTGGATGGTATTGAGGATATCTTCCCCGCTGAATGGGTATCTTAAGGGGTAGTTGAAGTCGAAGGGAATTTGACCGGGGTGCCTGCCCAGCTGCGCAGGCACTTGCTGGTGTATGTGGTTGAGATGTAGGTTGTCGAAATGGACGTCTTTACGGAGTAGGAAGGTGAGATTTCACGGAAGGATTCTGCTTTATCAGAAGGATTGGAAATGATGTTACCGTCAATTACTAGGTGACTGTCGGTTTTTCGTTTTTGTCCGGTAAGGACTTTGAATTTGTTCCAGAATGCCGTTCCGTCCCTGTAGCCAAGTTTTTTTGTCATTCCACCTTTTCTAGGTGAATTGGTTGATGAGGAGACGTATGCGTGCATTAAGTCGATTCCACTCAGTTTTTAGAGCAGGGTCTCTAGTTCGGAAAAATGTTCTATATAGTTTATGTTTGTTCTCAATAAGTATTATGAGATAAGGTGGAAGTGGGGGTTGATCGATTCGTCTGTTTGAAGTTGAGGTGGCTAAGTCGTCTGAGTCAGAAATAAGTTTTTGAAGTCGATTTGTCGATTTGTGCGTCTATTTGTCTGGGATAATTGAGGGGAGGATTATCAAGGGAAGAAAAATTTTGGTTGATGAGGGAGTGGAATTGTTTGACATCGGTGAATTTTTATAGAAAAGGGTTTCATGGGTTGACGGAACAGGGAAGATTTGACGATTAGGGGGAGGTGATCCGACGTGATTGTGTTACCGATGTAGACCAGATCATCGGCCACCTCTATCAGACTCTCAGAGCACAATATTTGATCAATGAACGAGGCCCCTCGGTGGCTCAGAAACGTCGGGTCTGGACAGGGAGTTCTTTCTGTATAGGTTATGGTCGAGTTAAAGGTTGGCTAGAAGACGGCCGTTGGCATTGGAGGTTAAATCTCCAAATTGTGTGTGTCTAGTTGAAATCTCCTAAAAATGCTTTGGGAAGAGAAGCTGCATATTCAATTATTTCTCTGGAAATTGATTGAGTTGGGTGATTGTAGTAGGCAATAATAGTTATGTTACCGGCAATCAAGTTCAGATATAGGTTGGGTGAAAGGATGTGTTTTTTGTGGGCTAGTCCCCGTTCAGTTAGGATGGCAATGCTTCGGGATATTTGGTCTTACGGTCTGTGGGAAGTGTTATAATCGAAGAAGTTGGGAGGATTTTTGATAAGGGTATCGGTGATGCGGAGGATTTGGATATTTTGGATGTGAAGGAGAGCTTTGGTATGATAACTTTTTCTACTAAGGCCCTGTGCGTTTATTGTATCGAGAATTAAACGCCCATTTTCCCGTACCGCTGGACGATCAGCCATTTAAGTCTGCGACCAGCTCGGTGAACGTGAAGTCCACCTTATTGCAACTAGCCGTGGCGAAGAGGGAGTGACCAATAGTCGTTTTGCACAATTCGTTGGTGAGAGAGAAGATTTTGGTTCTCATGGCTGGCATGAGGTTCAGAAGGAGGGTAGTTTGGATCTTGATTACTGTTTCGATTTGTTGGGTAACGGGGGTGTTGGATTTTGAGGCTTGAATTTTTATTGGAGCCACTTCTTTTGGGTTTTCTGGGGTTGTGACTCTTTTAGGGCATTTAGGTGAGAAGGCGGGATGGTCGCCTTCACAATTGGGACATTTGGGAGTAGCCGTTTTGGTACATTTAGTGGGGAGTGGGCCTCCCCTCAGTGCGGGCATTTTATTTTATGAGTGGGACATTCAGAGGCTAAATGTCCAGTATTACTGCAAATAGTGCAGTATTTTGGGAGCGGTGGAAGAGAGTTGACGTGCGTCTGTAAATGTTGACACCGTGTGTTAAGCAGCGCGTATACTGATCTTTGTTGCATGTAATAATTCTTATAAGAGTGGTAGGTTTATTGGTTTGTTTGGAAGTTATCCTCCAGGTTTTGAGTAGTTGGTGGTTGACGGCTTCAAGAAAACCGCCGATTTTTTCTATTGTGGAGTCAAGGTGTACACCCTTGATTACGAAGGACAAATGGGGGGCTTTAGGAGCAGTTGGCTGATCGTTCAGTGGACGAAGGTCGATGACCCTGAATGAGGTGTGACCAGTACGGTCACGCAGTAGTTTCTGAAGAGTTTCAGAAGATTTTGTATTATTGGATGTTTTCAGCAGGGCTGTTCGGTTGTAATTAACCTTAAGTTCAGTGATTTGTCCACGGAGAAATTTCGTGGAGTTCAAATGATTAAAAATACCCCTTTGACTTGCCAGGTCATTGAGGATTTCTCTTATATTGAAAATATTTTGTAATTTAGGGATTGGTACATAGGTTGAGGTAAGCAGGGGGTCACAGTAGTTTTGTGTTCAGGAGAGGAGCCCGAAAAAGACGGGGATGGCTTAGTAAATGGGATTTGCGTTTTTTTTGATTGCGAGTTCGCCTCGCCATTGTGAGATAAGAGTTGTACGACCTTATGGTATAGTTGTTTTTTCTATGGTCTTTGATTTACTTGGATTGGTAGCAATGCCTGGCTCGGGATTGCTACGTTGAAAAGTAAGACCTCGTTAGTACTTAGCTCGCATAAGTTTAGATTTCTGAGAGTTGTCGTTCGTAGGCGTGCGACAGCTGGTTAACGGGACAACATTTTTTAAACATATTCGAACATATCAAAAACAACTTTAACTTTGGTGGCACTTGAAACTACATTTCTCATATAAATATCATATATTATATTATATCATTTGAACAATAGAAATAATTTTGTTCGCGCTCCGAAAGATTTTTGATTTCAAATTATGAATGATGATTAACTATTTGTCCAAAAATTTTGATATCGTGGGTAAAATGCTTATTGCACAAAGGTCCTTCAATTCTTGAGAATTAGTAGTTTTTGGTAGTGGTAATACAAGAGCATTATTTCAATTTGAAGGAAAAACATTATTGGTGAGACTATAATAATTGGTGACATGGACGAAAACAGAAAGGATCACTGGACAGCATAGAAGATTCATTTTGATATTTAAACCTTGGAACCAATTGCATTGGTTTTTATTTGATATATTTATTATATTAGGCAAGGTGTTAACAAAAAAATTATTGATTTCATCTAACTTTTGTAAATGCTTACACAGTCAAAATGTGCTCACATCCAACTAACTAATCTTCGAAATTCATTTCAGGTCACTTTTAAATATTCATGAGAACAGCTGATTGATAATAAGTTAGAATAAAAATAAAAGGTTAACAATATTCACATGAAATGTCTTTAATTCAGTTTTATTCACCTAGTGTTTTTCATACGCAACGCTGCATATTTGAAGCGTGAACTGATTCATAGGTATATATATTGATTGCGTGAATAGCTGATACTGAGTTGATTTAACTTGACCTCAATTTGTAATTTTTGTTCTCTACTCTCTACAAATATGACTCTGCGAAGACGGTGCATAATGAAATATTTCATTTGTATATATATTAGATGTTGAATAATGGTTGGTTCACATCCCAAACTTTTATTTTATGTTTTATCTTTACTTTGACAGAGTTGTCGCAATTAGAATCAACGGTAGCGTTCATAGTATACAATGTTACCTTCTCTTCCTCGAAAGATAGTTCTAATGATGAGTCAGCAAACAAAACGTAATATTGATATTGTTATAAGAACATAGAATTTCATGGCTGGAGTCACGATTAAAGGGAACAAATCCGGACTGTTGGCCGTGGTCGAATGGAACCTGAAGTAGCAAACATTTCGCCTGCTACTGCGGCAGACATCATTATTGTTATGTGCGTTTAGGTCAAAAGTGAGTGGGTCAATTCGACCCTCCACCGCAACCCGCGAGGGTTTATTGTGACTTGGTATGTGCGTTTACTACGAGGACGAAGGTTATATCTCGCAGTTTCGGCAACGTCTGACTGAGTTAGTCGTTGGTACTTCAGATACGTTTGGTACTTTAGGTCACATCAGACCTCGGCTTAAAGCCGGTTTTTTTTTAATTGATATTGTTTTTGAAATAACACTGTTCTTTCCTTCCTTCACTATTAGCAATTGGTGATTTCAACTCAGCTCGATTTTTTTTTCATTTTCGTAAATGAATATTTCCTCAACTTGCTGCAACTGAACTTTGTGATCAGATTCATTTTAATCTTCTGTATTTCCTAGTAATACTACTAAAGTATAAAAAGCCCCATCTTCAAGATGAAGCCCATTCGAGATTGATTATAACAAATAAAAGCTCCTTTTCAAAATAACTGATGACAAATGGAAAACAATAACAAATAGAAGACTATAACTTTGACTAGGAAAGAAATATAGAGAAAAGTTGTCAAAACATATTCAAAACAGAAATCTAAAATTTCCCAAGTTTCCCAGTAATTTGATTGGTAGATTATCAATACTCAAGTATCTATTCTTAGACAAACGTACATTTTATCTACTATTGAAGTATCTATTCTATTTGCGATAGTGAATACTATCTAGTATTTACATGGAAATATGAAGGAAAGGTGGGGAAATATGAAGCCCTTTGAGTGTACTCACATAATGTCGAGAATGGGGCCCCAGTACTCGGATAAACATAAACCGAGTGTAAAGGCTTACCCATCTTTCATTCCTGGAGTAATATACTCGGACACAACATGAAAATAATCTTCAAACCAACAAGGAAGATGATATTTCTCTACGATCCATTACAAAGACCCGCAAACAGTTGATATGCAGGGTGTCCGTTTGAAAACTTCCCACCACAGGTCAATTTTATTGTCAAGGAGGACACTTTCAAGTACTATTTGTAGCCCTCGTGGTTCAACCCCCTAGGAGGGGTAGGTTACCCTTAGAATTTCAAATAAAAAGGGGGGTCAAGTGGCACATCATTTTGATTGGCGTTCAATTCTGCTTCCATATGGTACCCTGACTTATTATTTTTCAATGATCATTTTCGAAAAATAGCGTTCTAAACTAACAGAAGTAATTATTAGTACGCCTATACTGAGATGCATGTTTTGACAGAACTGGTAAGAATATTAGGTGGTACCGTTCCAACCCTTCATTAGAGGTAACATAAGCCATTAGCTCCAATTGATTTACAAAGAAAAGTAGTATAATAGTAAAACGTAGATGGTAGTGAATTTGGGTTAAGTAAATGCTGAATGTTTAATTCTCATTGCAGAAAGTGTACAGATAGCCGTCCTTTTTTGCTACTTTTGCTGTAAAAAAAGTATTTGTTTTCAGGCAAAAAATTGGTTCGGAAATTTGAACGATGTGATAGTATTGTGCATACAGTCGCATACAGTCGTAGATTTGACTCACTATGTACAGTCAGTTACACACTGGATGAATCAGCATTACTATTTCTTCTTCGACTATCATTATCTAATTCAAATTTTTCCACAGAAGAGTGCGTAGGTGCCCAGTATAGCAGTGGAGCACATTAAAAAATAATTCAATGACTAAAAATTGTTTTTTTTCAATATTACGTCCATTTTGGGATAACCAGTATATGTATTATATTTATTGTAGAGCGTTCCTGTGTTTGATACTTGTTAAAATTCCAATATGAATGTTGGTGTACATACAATTGGTAAGTGAAATTTTTTCTTCGTTCGTTAGGAAATTCCCCACTCCTTATATATTGATGAAGTAAAAGACGAAAAAGGTTTTATTATCAGAAAAACGTATGCTGGTCAACTGTGTGCGTCATAAATTGAAAAAAAAAATGAAATACATGGTTTGCTTAAATATTCAGAACTTGCTCAATAGTTGTTCAAAATATATTTTTGAACTTTTTCAATGGGGCAAAGAGGAAACTGAAAATCTCATGAACGGTGAAGTATATACTTTCTCTTGAACAATCGCTATTATTCATACTTTTGAAGCCAATATATTATTTATTGGAAATAATCAAGTCCGCTTAGGACTTATTTAAGATGGCGGTGACATGATGAAAACTTTCAATTTCTGTTCACCAAACACGGTCTCTTCTAATTCTTATAGAATCTATAGTTAATGTCTAGAAATGGAATTGATAGTTTGAATATATTCGAATTAACGAAGTCTTGTTCACTAGTCCTGACTAATTGAAACGATCAATACGATATGACTCTCGATATAATTATATAGGACACCTTTTTTACACCAACCGCAATTGGTAATAATCATACTCATGGATTTTAATTTTTATCAGGCTTCAGTAAACATGATTATTCGACCAATACGAATTAAAATCTACTTTTCTATCTTTACATGCAAATATAATTGGCAGTTTGTTTTATAAACGATGATATGAACTATGAATGAATGAAACAACCTCTTGAATTCCATAAATTGATGGATGTAGCCGTTACTATGTGGTAGGAGATCATGATGAAAAGAGAAATGAAAATTTCTATGTTTTTTACCACTTTTATAAAAGTGGTAAAAAACATAGAAATTTTCATTTCTCTTTTCCTCTTGAATTCCAAATGTATATGTGCCTGTTTGTAAAGTTTGGGAAATTCATTGACTAAGATCATAAATAGAGGGAAAGCAACTGATATTCTGTTTTCGATGTCAAAGTTTAGTGCTTCAGATACAGACACAGAGGAAGCAGATATTTTGTTTCGTCATTCTCGTCCATTCTATAATATTAGGCTTTGAACTTCGTCCTAACACACAACATTTACTGACATTTTATCAGGTTATTTTCTTGTTGGTAACTGTAAGAACAGTAATATACCGTGAAATCATACTTTTATCCCTGTCATACAACTATGGTCCAAACCAATCTATCAATTGTTTCTTCCATGATGCGTGATGTTTAATTCGTGGCTAGGTGGTAACACCTCGGTAAATATATTCGGTAGAGAATTTCAACAAATCTGTGGGTTTTTTTTTTAATACAAACTTTTACTTGCAAAATACACTTAAAGTTTGCGCCGAGCTTCGGGGATTTGTTTTCGTCTAACGGTTAGCTAATAGAGGCTACTTTGGGGTAATAATTAAAAAAAATATATAATTATGTTATTATGAAAGTTAGTTAGTTAAAATTAATTTTTTATACTTTGATTTCAACAATCTTTCTTTCATATTTTGGGCCATACTTAGCAGTTTATTTTATATTTTAGGTGACTCAGTTTACCCAAAAATGTCCAAGTGTAAAAAAGCTAGGAGGCAGGTCATATGAATATTACAACGACAAGAAATTGAAATTGTGCCTTTCTAATATTGAAAAACGAATATTAACACAACAAGAAGCGTCTGAAAAATATAAAATTCCAAAATCTTCAATAGTTTTGTACTGAAAATAATATACAACAAATATGTCCGACCACCTTATCAACAATGCGTATTCACCACGAAAGAAGAATCTACATTTGTGAATCAGGTTATTCACATGTGTCACTACGGGTTTCCTATCACTTTATTTGACTTCCGATGCATAGTTTTACAACATACTTGGAAATGAAAAGAAATATTTTTTTTCAAGGACGGAACACAAGCACTACAGACAAATCCTTGAGGCGTTCTGAGAACGGTGCTTGTGCGAAAGTAGCGATTCACATTGGATTTGAATCGCTGGAGATTAAATCCATTCGGAAAAACGTTCTTAGGAAGTGTATTCCACATGAACGCAGTTCTACATATGAAAAAGTTCTTAAACTGTGAAGTTCGAGGTATACTGTATTGAACCTCAAAACGATGAGCAGCTACAGTCCATCGCGTATTTCTGATATGTTTCGCTCTTGGTGGAATCAAATGTGCCAAGTTTTTTGAACACTTCCCGTGAAAGTATCTATAGAAGAGATACAAATCTCCAACATTTCTTCGATGTTCCATGCTATCAAGGTTGCATGTGATGTTCGCGTACTCGCGTGTACAGGCGGTTGACTCTTTTCTGGATGGAATCCAGCAACTTCAGGGTATGTTTGGGGGCGGAGCTTCATACATGAGAACAATACTCCAAAGAAGGTCAGATCTGACCTTTATAAAGCATCAAAATTTGCTGAGGTGTGTATAGTTTTCTAGTTCGGATGAAAAATTCAGAAGCAGCGTCAAAAAAATTTAGCACTAAATCTCTGGTATTTGTCGGAAGAACTTATATTTGTTTATCACTTTTCGATGATGTAAACTCAGAAATTAAAATTGAAATTATCGAATCAATGAATCAAAAGGCTAGCGAAACTATCAATTTAAAACGTGTTAATATCAAAAAAGTTAAGATTGACTGCTTCATGACTGAAAGATTGTACGATTTGAGCGTTTTCAACTTCCTACTGAATTTCTAAAATTACATCCAGATCAATGTAAATCTGATGAAGATTATACATGCTGAGCAATTTAAAAAAATGTGAAATTAATAAAATCATATAATCGGAGTTTGAGTTATAATGAGGAACAGAAACATGACTTAGTGCACATCGTAGTAATGCGTAGGAAGCAATTTCCCAATGCTAATAGGCAAACATTATTGTTACCACCAACTCAGAAATATAATAAAAAAAATTATTTCAGTAATTCTAACGATTTATACTCGTACATTGAAGTTTATATTCATGCACTAAATATAAATTATAGTCTAATATTTACTGTAAGATTGTACTGTACTGTTGAAAAATTTGGTTTCAATTAACTATCACCTTTCCAGCTCTACAACTCAAAAATTGTTGATTGGAGAGAGTCTGTTCGAAAGAACTTTTTTGTAGCATATCAATTTAGTAGATGAACAACACCGATTCTGGCTCAAACGGGAGTGGGGAAAACGTCATCGACGCAAGAAGGAATGAATATCGGAGAGGATCAAAGAGCGTGGGCCCCCTTGCCCTCGCCTCCCTTAGTACTCCACATCACCGCTCAAGCCCCCTTGAGACTCCGCCCCTCAAGCCCCCTTGTCTCGTGCCAGTCACGTGATTCTAATTAAAAAAGTTTATAGTTATGAAATTTGTACCCACGACGTCCGCGTGGTAGACATTGTCCTTAGCTTCTACACTAACGTAAGATATTGAAAGTAACTGCGAATGTTGGGTATTTATAGCGTAGGTTTTGTCGGGACCGAAATTGACTCATTTCATATACTTGAAGTTGTAATCGTCATTATCATGTTGAAGATAGGAAAATATACTTAGATTTGGGAAATAATTAATATTTCATGTAAAGATGTGTATGTGTGTGTGAGAGTGAGAGACGCGTGTGACGTAAGCGAGGCGAAGAGAGATGGAGATGGTATCGAGGTTATACGCTGCCAATGCCAGCATGGCAGGTTAGACATTGCCGGTTGTACAATAAATCATTGTTTATGCGGCAATGTAGCGTTGCCGGTTTGAAAATGAAGGGTTAGGAATACGACTGTGTACGGGATGTCTCAAAATACATCATTAAAAGAAAAAACATGGCGTCGAAGTGTACAGGGAGCGTCAAAATATATCATTTGAGAAAAAAATATTTCGGTTTAACAGAAGTCTAGCATTCCAACATGCCAGAAGGGCACTAAGTCTCGTATCTTTGTTAACCAAGTTAGCATCATCAGGAGAAAGAGGAGACCCAAAAGTGTCGAGAGGTTAAGCGTTGTGGACTCAACGTGAGGGCAATGGGGGAGCGAAATATTCGACAATGACATTTCAAAATATGTTGTTTTGCATAAGTTTCGACCGTTTTTGCGTGCGTTTTCGACCGTTTTTCGTGCATTTTCGACCGTTTTTTGTGCGTTTTCGATCGTTTTTCGTGCGTTTTCGATCGTTTTTCGTTCGATTTCGATAGTTTATCGTGCGATTTCGATAGTTTTGCATTCATTTTCTATTTTTGTCGAGGGGTATATTATCATTTAGGCGGTGAGGTTGAATAAAAAGAAGAAATAAATTCAAATAGAAATTTATTATACATTTTTATTGTGGTAATATATCACAAAGCCATGTGTATAAAATATCTACGTTTTGGAGACTGCAATTGTAGTTGGTTCGGTTGCGAATGTGATGCATACAGGGTGAGACACCTTCGTTGTTGTCGAATATAGGAACCATCCATGTTGTGTTGTCATAGCCCTCCAAATTCACAACGCGTGTAGGTATATTCAACTCGTGAAATTTTTCAGTTAAGAAGTCATGTTTTTGATGTCCCCTCACATAAATGACATCGACACCTTGTAGATTTTCCATGAGGATGGCATCCAATTGATTATATTCCACAAAGCCAGAGGAATACCTCAATCCGTGTATGTTTCGCTGCAAGTAACAGGCGGTACGGCGATATTCTTTACTCAAACAGGAAAATGGTGTGTTTGGCAGCATCAGCTCGTAGTAATCGAATGGTATGTTTACCGTAGGAAACACACTGATATTCGTTGAAGATATTCAAAAAATGCTTGATGGGTATGAGCATGTTGAATGTTAGATGAGTTGTGTTGATGACGCCTGTATTGTTGGGAAAAGTCCAACCGGAGGTGGCCAAGTGTTTGATATCTTCGTCGGTGTAGTTGAGAAAGCCTCTAACAGTACTTACAATTCCAAGTTCACGAACTGCTTCCAATTCCTTACCACTCTGCTCATAACTAGCAGATTGAAACATGAAAGCGCCAGCATTGTTTACGAATGACACCTTACCGTCCCCTTTAGTCTTCTCAACTTTTCCACTAATGAACAGCAGACTATCGTACAAAGCATCGTAGTCATCAGATTGATTGATGTTGATTTCAATAACATCGTTGTTGCGAAAATCTGACCCTCATTGACTGATGTGAAACGAATCTATTTCCATTGTTTACATTTATAAACACTAGCCTTAATGCATATTTCCTTGGAATTTCATCTACATTCGGTATGTTTACATATTGAACAAAAATTATTGTAGTCGGAAGTACAAAATTTGTTTTTTAGCATCGTTGACGACATATTCTACACTCTGAGGCTGGAACACTTTGTCTTGAATGTGTAAATTGTTCAACTGCTTAAGAACCTTTTTCTTTTCCTCATATAATTGAATATCATTACTTATTTGTTGGACACGTCTGTCAAATTCCTCTACTTTACGTCTGTATTCTCTGAATGCCATTATAATACTAATTTTGGTTCACCAACGACGTACGGAACATCGTTTTCTTTCCAATCTCATAACAAATGTAACTTACTAATGGTGTACAATTATTCAAACACGAAAAAGGCTACGATAATGACAACGAAACGAATAAACGCAAGCAAAACGGCCGAAACTTATGCAAAACAACGTATTTTGAAATGTCATTGTCGAATACTTCGCTCCCCCATTGCCCTCACGTTGAGTCCACAACGCTTAACCTCTCGACACTTTTGGGTCTCCTCTTCCTCCTGATGATGCTAACTTGGTTAACAAAAATACGAGACTCAGTGCCCTTCTGGCATGTTGAAACGCTAGACTTCCCTTAAACCGACATGTTTTTTCTTAAATGGTATATTTTGACGCACCCTGTACAGTTCGACGCCATGTTTTTTTCCTTTTAATGATGTATTTTGAGACATCACGTACACAGTCGTATACTACGCTATAAATACCCAACATTCGCAGTTACTTTCAATATCTTACGTTGGTGTAGAGGCTAAGGACAATGTCTACCACGTGGACGTCGTGGGTTCGAATCTCATAACTATAAACTTTAGAATCACGTGACTGGCACGAGACAAGGGGGCCTGAGGGGCGGAGTCTCAAGGAGGCCTGAGCGGTGATGTGGAGTACTGAGGGGGGCGAAGGCAAGGGGGCCCACGCTCTTTGATCCTCTCCGATATTCATTCCATCCAGCGTCGATGACTTCCCCCCCCTCCGTTTGAGCCAGAATCGGTGTTGTTCATCTACTCAATTTCCTACAAAATCTGAACTCTCATTTTTTCTGAAAAAAAATGTAATACCGAAAAATGGAGTTGAAACCGACAAAAACGTAAAGTTTATCAAGAGTTGTCCTTCTTCGGACGCGAAATTAACATTAGTGGCAACGTATGATAGTTTTCTCCCAATTCTTCAGAGCCTACTCGACCGTAAATGAGTGCTAGAACCTCTCTTTCTCTCTCTCTCTCTCTCTTGTTCCTACAGTAATATACAAAACGCAACTCTCTCTCTTTCAATCTTCACTAACTTATACCTTACTCTCAACTTCCGTTCGCCTGGCCCGATCACACTTCGTAACGCTCTTGTCACGCATTCACCAGCTTACGCCTCAAGTCAAGCAAGCGGAAAGAAGTTTTACTTCAACGTTTGCCTCGCCTGATCACACTTTTCGTTACGCTCTCGTCACGCATACACCAGCTTACCCCCCAATTCAAGCGTGCGTGAAGAAGTTTTACTTCAAAAAACGAAACGAACAATACATATTAATACATATTAGAAAAATGAAGCAGACCGGATAGTGGAAACTATTGACGATTCATACTCTGTAGGTCCGCTGTGGGAGGAAAGAAAAGCGAAGGTTACGAAAATGAAGGAATAGAAAAGCAACATGATGTTTATGTTCAGAATACTGCTCTGCAGTATTTTCTGAAAGATTTTGTTATTGTTGAGTATGAAGCAGGACTGTGGCCTGGTCAGATAAACACAACAGAAGAAGAAGGACCATTCGTAATGAGCATGGCTCGTTGTTGAATGATATGGAAATGGCTGGATAAAAAAATCATTTTTTTGAGGATATAAAATATAGGATCAAAATACAAAAAATGACCATAAAAGAATCTTTTATCACTGTTTGGATACTTTTCCCATGAATTTATTCATTATTTTCCTATGAGAGACATGTTATTCTGTATGCTAAATGTCAGGTATTGTTGAATTGATCTTACTTCGTTCCTACTTCATGTAAATGAAAGTTTATCTTTTTTATTGAATTTTGTATTTTTTGCAGATATCACTTACATAAATCTATTTTTGCATAATATCTTTTCAGTTATAGTCCAAATTCCAATAAACACACGTTTATTTCAAAAATAGTTTTTCATTTCTAAACGATGAAAGCTGGCAAACCGAATGTATACTTCAATTAGATACAGTCTTTCAGTGTCCAGTGATCTATTAGTGAGTTATTATAGGTATAACACATTTAATGATTTACTGCCGAGAGTTCTGACAAATATGTGGTCTAGACAAGATTCAAGGCATGGTGGTGCATTTATTTGTGAGCTGTAACAATAACTTACCATATTTTTCTTGAATGGTTATTAAAATTGACGACTTTTTTGTTCAGAAGGTCAATACTATTGGCTGCAAAAAATGAATTATATTCAGCGTTTTACTCTTTGAATTTTATGTTACTTTTTCACAGTGGTGCAGGTGAAAAAACGGTCTTGAGCACGGGATACCTATTAAAAGTGACCACCTCATCGAAATGTTTTGAATCAAGATATTTGTGAATTTTCTCATTATTAGTGAAATTACATGATGATTCAAGTTACAGTTAGTTATACATTTTTTTATTGCTTAGCCATTATTGAAAGTAAATTTGTCAGACATGTTTTTTTGCGAATTTCATCGTTGTTACTATTTTCCTTGAAATTTTGTCGAATAGCTATTACCTTTCTACCGTTGGATATGAACCAGTTTTCAATTGTTTCCTCTCATATTTCTTGCAAGATGTTAATACGCATTAGTACCTTAGAACAAGAAGTGGTTCTGTTCGATTTCTATATTATTGTCCCATTATTGTAAATTTAAAATCCATCACTAGTAGTCCGCACAAAAGGGCTTTTCAACGCTTTTTTGGTACGGACATGCAGAAAGGCCACATATTTTTATTATTTGTCTCTTGGAAATTCTGGTTTCAAAATTCGAAATTTCGACTTCAAATCTGAAACGACGACGTTTTAAACACGAGATTACGGTTCAGAACTCAAAATTTCGAATTTGAAATTAATATAGTGACACAATTTCAAACTAAAAATTTTGACTTCAATCTTGAAATTTCGACTTGAAACTGAATTAATTTATACTCCTTATTTCTAGATTTTAACTTCAAATTCAAAATTAATCTCGAAATTATGACTTTAAACTCGAAATTTCGACTTCAATCTCTAAATTTCGATTTCAGATTGAAATTAAGACTCTAAGCTCAAAATTTTTACTTTCATCTCGAAACTTCGACTACAAACTCGAAATTTTGAGGGTAGTCTCAAAATTTCGACTTCAAACTCGAAATTTTGACTTTGATCCATAGAGCAATCACTGAAAATACCTAATTTATCAAACACTTTCCAAATATGCGCCTATGCTTGGCATTTCTCCAAGACTATATATTGAAAACTGTATATAAATATACAAGATGTTCCATAGAAAACAATTCACTCTCAAGTTATTTATAAACTTCATTCCTCCATCCTCCAGAGGCACCTCATATTTCTTCAATAGAAAAAGGGGTCTTATACTCTGATTGAAAGTATTTTCATTCTCTATACGATGGTGATTAGGTTTTGCATTTTTATGAATATGTTTTCGAAAAATAAGGATCGACATTGTTAAGCAATTGTGCTTAACAGCAAAGCAATTTATTTTGCAGTTTTCACACACTATATATATTTTCTCAACTTCTCTTGTTCGATCCGCAACAGGGCAGGTACAGGGTATGTTCGGACCTGTATTTCATTCTTTCCACTCGAAGGTTGACAGACAGACCACAATCTAGTGAGGACCTGATCGGCGCTCAATCTATATAACCAACTTGGTCAGGTGGGTGAGCAACACAAATATGTGGCTTGGGAGTAGATCCCCTGTGATGCATTTCAGGGAGACCATCTTCCATAGCTACAGGATAATAATTGCACCCACAAACCAGGAGATGCTCGTTTGATCCTCTCAGGTGACATGTAGCCATCTAGGCAGGAATGTACAGCTCTGGAATCGTTCCTGTGTCATATTTCTGAAATATTCTCTTACTCAGCCATAATGACACACTGAAGATATTTCAGTTGAATAGTTATTGGAGGTACAAGGTGCAAGATCAGTTCAGGGAAGTTTGTTGCCTCTCCTGATGCACATGTTGTTTTGACTACTCAAGAATGTGCTACAGGGCAGATATACTCTTCTCCCCCAGTTCCTGGTTGTACTACTTAACCTCCTAGGTTTGTTCGAGAATTGAGAAATGACAAGGTCTTGCTCTTGATCCGATGTTATAAGGAGGACAAAATGGGGTTGTTTAGTTGACGTCCACCTCCTTTGTAGACCCACGGACGGATTTTTTGGTTACTTCATAGTCCACAAAGACTCCTACGATTAGCTACGGAATCGAGGACCATCACGGCCCCACACGGCAGTCCCGCATTACTTTTACGAAACTTTCTACCATGAGAGGATTGCTGGTATCTCAAAGGTGCATAGTGACACTAAGTGGGTCACAGTCACACATCTTTTCATCACGGATATAGAAATGAGGCCCTAATAAAGGAGAACTCTTACCTTCAAAGGTGACAACTCACCCAGCAGAGGTATTTTAACGCTCCTCACTGTAGGGCGTTTAAGGCTGGTAAAATATTCTTGATAATGACAGCGAGACAGTAATTTTTCTATTAAATATAAATATTTGAGACACCTATTTGTTCATAGATATGAATTATCTAAATTTCAAATTATCGAAAAAATACACATACACAGAAGATTCTCTGAAGAAACGTATGATTTGAATAACACATGAATATAATGATATTTTTATTATTGGCTAACAGCGGCATTCTACTTTCACTACAGTGTTTGTAGCAGGGGAATACCAATGTTTTAAGGACAACTAGAAGAAATCTATTCATTTTTTAAATTCATCACAAAAACCCATCACTCCCACTACAAAACTGATTATTCGAATAGTTTACTTCCTTTTTTCAGGCTACAATACAATTTGATAATTATTTACATCAACAAACAAGTTCCCCGAGAACATCGTGATAGAAAAACCACAGGAAGATTGGATTTATATATATATCATTTTTAAATTCAGCGACATATCTGTATATTTTGTTGCACCGATAAGTGAATAAGTTTCCGGATTTTCTAACGAGAAGTGCAAGAGTTTGATGTAGATAGAGCGGTTTGCACATAAATTATTTTTGGATGGATGGAAAGACTGTTATGTCGCGCTTTATACAAGTGATCATAAATTATTTTCTCATTTTGAGGCATGGATATAATCAAGGAACTAATGATTTTATTGACATACAGGAATAGCCGCAGTAGTGAAAGTATCGGTAAAAATAAGTAGTTGCGTTCGGGCTAACGTATATTTGCTGTACCTTCGGCTCTAAGGGAAAATGCATGTTGTCTGTCATAGGGTCAAAATTTCCATTCGAATCTGTGGATGGAAAAGAGAATGGAATCATTAGTAGTTTCGTTTCAGCACTGGACGAGTGAACAACTGTGCATCTCTGTGGCTTGGCATATTTCAGTTGTCAATATTTGATGTAGTTTTGATGTTAAAATAAGAATTCTTTAACTATTTCCGAAAATCCCCTTGAAAATTTCAACAGTATATGTTCTTTAAAAATAGAAGCTCAATTCTAGAATTCATTCGTTTCAAAAGGGTTTCCATTTGTTTGAATGCAGAAAAACATGGTTAAAGAAATAAATTTCATCTTAGGTTCTATCTGAAATAGCTGTATTCCATTGTGCATTATTTTTTATTCAAACAGAAATGTTTACATTCAAACAAGTGAGAAAAAAGGTGAAAGAGAAAATTGCATAATGTAGTAAATAAGTAATGTACTGAACTCATGTTCTCTCACTAGATTATATAGCATCACACAAGCTTTAACCATTGAAATAGAGAATTGTGGATTCAAGTTTAGAGGGCGATGAAAAATTCTCCATTTATTCCTTGAAATTTCAAATGCGCACTCACTGAGTCTGTAGTTAGTGACTCTTTGCTCTTTACCAATCGTTGTTTTCCTCCAAAAGTCCTTGGTAAGTGTACAGTGAGTCCAAAAGTCTCATCTCTGATCAGGATATGTGGTATATCAGGGCTAGAAGTACAGTGAAGGAGTTTTGTTAAAGGCAAAAAAGGTGATTTTTTTTCTATTCTCTTGGAGGTTTGGAGACAATATGGATATGGATGGATCTCTCAATGGATATCAAGAGATATCCATCGACGGCTACTTGCAGGGAACGTTCTTTCAGGAAGCTGCAGAGCCATTCACAAAAATTATCCGGCAAGCCATTACATCGATGTTTGGCCAGCGAACGTAAGAAAATACATTTTTTCATGGTTAAAACAATTACTAAAATTTGGTGTGATTTGTAAAATATTAGTTTTTCCTATAGTATACCTTCAATAAAAAATGTAGTGAAATGTTGAAACATTTCATACAAATGAAAAAATACAGGGTCTTCCATTTGAAAAAGTTGAATAATGTCTGTTTGAAAATGAATGAAACTTGACCGGTTTTACCGAGCACCCTATATATTGTTTTTGAAAGTTGAGATTCCAGAAATCATAATGATGTCTACTAACTATTTCTAAAAAAATCCACCTGATTGCTATCGATATGCCGGGGGTGAATTAAAAAAAAAATTGTCTGCAAAATAGGTTTTCCTGGAATAACTTGGCAATGCCGCATAGAAATCTGAAAAAAAAACCGTAGAGAGCTAAAAAAATATGGAATTGAATGACGTATTCATATACCGGGTATTTTATTAAAAAAATATAACTTCGGTTGGCCACGCTCGGCTGAATCACCAAGTATGTGAGAAAATAATTTTTAAAGATAGTATTTATCGATATGATTGCAAAAAAAATTGAGCAATTCGAAAAATTGTTTCCTCTGAGAGCAACCAATGAAGTTCTGTTTCCATTGAAACTAAACCACTTCTCTAGATATGTAGATGTGTTGGTTTCCAGTGAATATTTTTCCTGCAATATCTGCACCTATCAAAATTTCAATTGGACCATCTTCAGTATCAGATATAGAAATTCCTAGTTCAGCGAGTTCTAACATCCAAAAACAACTAACGTTTGCAAAAATACCCTACTGAAAGAATAATTGGATAAACTTTCTATTGTCTCAATGTTTCCTGAATCCGTCTGGGAATGTTGAATCTTCTCGTTAGGTTTCGTATTTTATCGCACATTAAAGTAGCATGCATGCAGGAAGTAAAACGACAATTGGGAGTCAGCCTTTTTGGTACGAAATATTATTGAAGTTGTTAATGAGGCTATCTTCATTTCTGAGATGGAGGGGATCGTCAGTATTATTTTTTTGTGAGTAATGTGAATTATATGAGTTTTTCAAAGAGAACATGATCTAAGTCCACTTTTTTCTCACGATATATAACACCAGTATTTCTTATTCATTGAACACTTTGTTACGAAGTGGAAATATGTTTTTGATAGGTATTATATAGTCGGAATTATATTTTGGTGAACCGAAATATGTGCATTATATATTCTCGTGAATACTCCACTCTCTAACCGAAGAAGTGATAATGTTAAACTAGTATGCAGTACATCAGGAAAGAAGAACTCGACAGGATGTAACATCATTTGAATAAATAATCAATACAAAATTTAAAATACTTGAAGCAGCTCAAATGACCCGTAAGGTACGACATCAACACTAAAGTTATTCACTTCAGAAAGGGCAAATTTGTTATTCAAATGTTCCATTCTGAGTTTTTAAATAATTTCTTTCCAATTGATGAACCATATGAAGAAATGTAGAGTGTGCTCTATTTCCTGTCTTTTTATATAAATATTTGTCAATCCTTTAGACAAAACAAACAACCTATAAAACAAAAAAATAGAAGGAAATATTCATAATCTGCAGTGATTTGAAGCCTTAGAAGAGACACGGTAGAAACTATACTTCCACCTTTCATTCAACACAACAGAACCGACTCACATTCGTGCATGCTAGTATTTCTGTGTTGAAAAATAAGATCTCGTTAAACCTTAGCTTAACAGAAATATCGGATTTTGAGGAATATCGTTTTCGTATCTGTTGAAAAAATTCACATCAACACATATCTGTCAAAAAGTGAATAGAACTGGCCAATATTTGATGAAAACTCATATCAAAACTAACAAATACGGTTTACCTTAAGGTTTTCAACATGAAAGGTTTTTCAAAACCTCTATACAAAAGCTGCCTCAAGCAGAAATGATAAATAACAACCATTCAATATTTTAACAATATAATATCCAACTACGATTCAATCGGAACATTCATTTTAGGCTAATATCAACTATCTGGAAAGATCTGATATAATATGATCTTTAATTCATTGGGTCTTGGTGAAAACAGATCAATAATATAATAAGCATGATAACAGTAGTTACTCTAGGGGCGACCTGAGTATGATTACGTCATAAGAACAGTTTTTTTTCTAAAGAACAAAACACAATCAGTACAGGAGAATCCTTAAGGCGCTCCAAGAGCGGTGCCTGTGCGAAAGTAGTGATTTACATTGAATTTGAATCGCAGGAGATTGAATTCATCTGGAAAAACGTTAGGAAATTAATTCCACATAAACGCAGTTCTCCAAAAGGAAGAGTTCTTAAACAGTGAAGTTCGAGGTATACTGAGTTGAACCTCAAATTGATGAGCTACCACAGTCCGTCGCCTATTTCTGATATGTACCGCTCTTGGTGGTATTAAATGTGCCAAGTCACTTGAACACCTCCCGTGAAAGTATCTATAAAAGAGAGACAAATCTCTAACCTCTCTTCGATGTTCCAGACTATCAAGGTTGCAAGTGATGTTCGTAAAGTGTCTATAAAAGAGAGACAAATCTCTAACCTCTCTTCGATGTTCCAGACTATCAAGGTTGCAAGTGATGTTCGTGTCTCCAATCAGGCGGATGGTTTTTTTGTGGATGGAATCCAGCAGCTTCGGGGTATGCTTAGGGGTGGTGCGCCATAAGAGATAAACCTGATATATATCAGTCTTTTAACATTTTCAATTACTGGCTCAAGTATAAAATATGATAAAATTTGTATCAATACTCGATTGGAATAAAAAAAAATAGATAGGCGAGTAGATCGAAAGTGAGTGGATTTGTTCGATTTCCACTGCAACCGGCAATAGTTTATTGTGGCTCACACCAATTTAACCTTCACTAAATGAATCCAGAAGCCGATCAGCTTATTTGGTGAGTGATTTTTCAGGTCAGATAGCAAGAATGAAACTCTGCTAAACTCTGAAAACCTTATTCGGCTCGAAGCAAGGCAGACTATGTGCTCTGTTACCTGCACCTGCGAAGAATAGTCCACTAACAGATCATGGTACATTATCAATATAGTAGGGACCTGATCGGCAATCAATTTGCGACTGGTATTCTGTGACGCCTTTCAGGAAGACACCCTCCCATGGCTGCGGTGTACTAATTACACCGACCAGCTGGGAGATGCTCTTCTGATTCTCTCAGGTAACCCCTAACTGTTCAAGCTGAAATTTGCAGCTCTGAAATTGTATCTGTGTTTAGGTAAATCAATCAACGTTTGAGCTTGAGCATTTGCTGGTCTGCTTGAAGAGAATTTGTTTCCGCTCCTGGTGCAGATTCTGCTTCTGTTGCTCAAAAATTTCGAACAGACAGTTCTATAAAACATCCTGCGCTTGGGAGGTGATAAGTTGCTTTCTTGCTACACCACTAGCATCGTAATTTTGTTAACAGGATCATGAGTTGGAGAACTGGAAAGCAGGGCCGTCGCCATGGGGGGAGGTCCCCCCTGCTTTTTTGACTTGGGAAATAGTTGAGAAATTTTGGGCCGTAAAGATAAAAAAAAATTGTAAAAAAATGAATGAAAATAAAAAAAATAAAAATGAGAGAAACGAAAGGGAGATGTAATAAGAAAAGGGAAAGAACCAGGAGAAGGTTGGGATTTCCCAACATGCATAACTTGGAGATCCCATATTTTGAAATTCTGAGTTGTTTGAAAACTTCAAAAAAGTTTAGGACCTTGGTCGAAAGTAGTATAACTCCCATTATTATTTTTATAATTACCAAAATTTATTTTTGTTTGTGCATACCCAAACGGACATAAGCATTCAGCCAATCTTTGAATAGCTAAGTGAGAAAATTAATACATTATAGTAGTAACTGATCCCCGGCTTTAATTTTTTCGAAAGTTGGGAAATTTCGCTGGTGGGGTTGGTAAAATTTGGATTCCCTCCCCCCCGTCTTTCTTTTCGCTACGGCCTTGCTGATAAGCTCTTGCTCTTGATCTGATGTTGCAAGAAGAACAGTTAGGTCATTTAGTCGATGTGTTGGTGATTTCACAGCATTATTTTCTATCCCGTTTTCGAATTTATATATCGATGATTTTGAAACCGTATAAACGGTATACGGAAGATTTTGGCGTACAAGAGCGGCATATATATTAAGAATGATAAACATCTTTTCGTTAACAGAAAAAGTGTGATTCACTAATAACGACACTGATTTAGACGCATATTCTACAGGTAATATACTACCTAATTAAAGCACTAATACATCAGATCAAATAATGACGTCATCCTCTTTTCCAGTAAAGATTGAAAATATCTCAGGTATGCCTGTTTCAATCAGGTAAGATGTGTAGGTATGTGATACATCAATAAGTGCCTCTCGTAGCGAGTACAGAAAATTTTATTTGAAATTCAGAAGTAACAACAAATTTGGGTGTTTTATTGAAAAAAATCTTATGACTATTAATGCAAGTGATCCATATTTTTGTTACTTACCGTATACATACAACTATGAAAAGTGTTTTGAGATTTGTTATTTCTAATCATACAACATTGAATGTTGAAAATAAATACTATTTTTCACTATTCAACCAACTCAATTATGTACGCCTATGGAACAACCACTTGAAAATGCTTGAGGAAATAGAATATAGATACTAGCAGGAGATATTTCATGTTCATATTGATTTCGTTATGTTTTGTCTTATGTTGATCTGATGTTCACGTGCCAACTTCTTGAACGCTCTGAATTTCATTTTCTAGATATATTACTTGCGAAATAATGTCAAAATATTGAAAGTTGTTATGCTATGAAGATAAATTGTATTCAATTACGTGAAAAATTCAGAATAACAAAGGGCGGAAGTTGGATTTTCGGACGAGTCATTGTATCGACTTTTTCAAGATTTTTATATAGATACTTCACCCCAAATTACCTTAGGAAACAAACCTGGTATAAACGAAGATTTGAATAGGTTAGGTTAGGTCCAAAGTGAGTGGCTGTATTCGACCCTCCACCGCAACCCGAAAAGGTTTATTGTGGCTCACATCTATTCACACTCGAACAAATAAACCCATCTTCTTAACGAAGCCGATTAGTTTGTATGGTGAGTGGTTTTCAGGTCAGCTGGTAAGAGTACGGCTCTGCCGAACTCTAAAAACCTGATTCGGTCTCCAGCGGGGCAGGCACAAAGTATGTGTTCTACTGTTTAATCATTTTCCAAACAGAGGCGACATACACTGTCTTCCGACAGTCCGAGTCTCTGCATATGATGTTTCAAATGCCAGTGACCTATAAGAAGGCCTGTTAGACATCGTAGTTCATCCCTACTGTAGTCCAACAACTATTTGGTATCAAGCTTTGAAGAGTGAATGAACGCCTTGGAGTGAGCTAATCCTGGAAGATTCTGCCAAGATTCTATAAATCTTCTTGTCATCCAGGTGTTCAATGTTTGTTTGACAAAGCCTAAAGCAATGCCAATGACAGGTTCTGGTCCGATGGAGCTACTTGCAGCACCCTCCTTTGCAAGAGAGTCAGCAGCCTCATTGCCTTCCAGGCCAGTATGGCCAAGAATCCAGACTAGACACAATATGTTAAGTCTTCCTATCGTGGAGAGTCGTTTTTGGTAAATTGCTTTCAATTCAGATATTGCTTGATAAGAACCAAGAGCTTCCTTTCCTTCTCCCGGAGGATCCAGTTCTCTCTACTCGGGAACAGTACTTTATAAGACAATTCGTAGTTGACAGATGGTGGCATAAAGTCTATATGCAGTCCATCTAGCCTCTCTCTCCAGAAAAATGTGGAGAGGAGGTAGATCTAGGAGGATCTCCATGGCCGCTGACGGTGTGGTACTGATGGCACCACTGATGGCCAGACAACCCTGTCTCTGTAAGCCAGAGAGCTTCGCCTGGGCCGTTTTCTGTAAAGCCTTAGGCCACCAGGCAATTGCACCATAAGTGATCATTGGTCTGACAATCATCACATAAATCTAATGGATTTGTTTGGGACCTAAACCCTAAGTTTTACCAGAAATCCTTCGACATGTCCATAGTGACAGTCTGGCTTTGTCTAAAACTTTTTCTAAGTGAGCGTTCCAGGTGAGTTTGTTATCAAGGACAATGCCAAAATATTTCACATCCCTTCCATATGGAATGACCTCACCATCGAGGGAAAGTGGTGTTAGATCGTCCAATTTGCTCCTCCTGGTGAAGGAGTTTATCACAGTTTTGCTAGGGTTGACAGACATCTGCTCCTTCAGGCACCAACTGTGAACAACATCCAACGTGCCTTGAAGCTACCCTTGCCGACTTGGACCTTGCCAAGATGAAAAGGTCATCTGCATAAGTTTCCATCAACTTTTCTTCTGTCGATGACATCAAGCAGACTATCCATCAGGAGCGACCGTAGAAGGGGAGATAGTACCCCACCTTGAGGGCAGCCCCTGGTGACCCTGAACCTAATCGCCTATTCTTGAAGAGTCGTAGTTACAGTTCTATTTACCAGCATGGCATAGATCCAGCCAGTTATGGTCGACTATACCTTTCCTAGCCAGAGACGATCCTATAGATTAAGGTAGTGCATTGTCAAATGCTCTTTCAATATCGAGAAATTCAGCAACCCCAATCTCCTCGTTGTCAAGGGATTGGGAGACTTTCTCTACAAGGTTATTTAATGCTAAATCTGTCAATTTGCTGGTTTGATAAGCATACCGGTGGTTATTCAGGGGGATGCATATAATGCCACCCTCCTGATGTGTCCGTCCAGTATCCTCTCAAGTCCTTTCAAGAGAAAGGATGTAAGGCTGATTGGTCGTACCGATTCAGGTGTGGGTTTTTTCGACCCACACCCTAAATAGGTAGTCTAATAAAATTACAGATAAGGTGGGTCAAATTACAATCTTCATAGTTACATTCAAATGAATATTGAGGATACACTACAAAACACACTTTTGTCTATATAGTGGAAAATAGACAAAAGTGTGTTTTGTAGTGTATCCTCAGTGAACATGAATTTCCACAAAATAAACAAGTCGTCAATCGAAGAAGTCAAATGAATATTACTGGAGTTCAGTCCCAACACCAAACCGTTATTTTTAACACCTCGGTTTGATGTTGGGAATAAACTTCGGTAATATTCATTACTACACCAAAGATTCCAAACAGTTCATCACAAGTACATTCAAATGAGTTTATATACAGCAAATTATGTTCTTGTATCGTCAATAATTTTCACAGCGCACGCTAAATAATGACTTTTATAGAACATTTTTTGATACCTACCTTGGGTTCCTTTATTGCAGTTATAGAAGGTATTACCAGATTTAAAAAAATACATGCCCATATTACCCTGATAATATATCTTTCTATATTGGACATAACTTTTAAAATCGACTAAGTACTTTTTGAGTTTGTCCATTACCCACTATCATACAAAAAAATCTATTCTTTTCTCTTTATATTAGTTTAGACGAATAATTGAAGAGAAGTCCTTTTCTTATTACGTATCAGGAAAGTTCCTTGTTTTTTACCCAAGAAATAATGAATTATTTATTTTAGATTAGCACATATATACTTGTATCACTCATGAGTGAGAACCCATATCAGAATCATTTCTTCCGCGATAACGAGTATTTCCTAACATGCTCTTGGGAAAAATGGTTACTACGAAGTAATAAATAATAATGAACAGAAGAACCGGATGACTCATAGAATGCATTAGTGACTTTCAAACGGTAAATGTCTACACAAAACAAAATCGTCTTCAAAATTTGTAGGTACTCAATTTAACGAGTTTTCAACTTATTTAAACTCATTCTACGAATTACCACTCAAGGATCTGGCATTTATTTCCATTGCTGCAGGCTAGTTGAATTCCAACACTGTTGATTCATGAAATACACTATTTGAGAATGAAGTTTCTCATTCCACAAAATGATTCAGTGTATAAATTGTTAATTATAATTAGTAAATTGAAAAGTGTCTAATATGTTGAACCACCTGAGAAGTGGTATTGTAACATCACTACATATCATAAAACAAACTCCTTCGCCGCGTCTATATATCTGTCTGAAAGCGTTCAACTCGGAAAATATCGAACCTATTTCCATACGGATTGATTCAATAGAAATGCTCACGTGTAAAATTTGTTGATGTTTCTTGTAAATCGGTTAAGCTATGACCATGTTATCCCTGAGAAGTTGGGACAGTTTTAATGTTCAATATGATAGTCACTTTCAATGTGGTAATCGGAAAGCTATACAGTGCTAGTCAAAAGTCCCCTCCCCCCCTCGTATCTTTTGAACGGGTATACTTATAATAATGAAATTTGGAGGGTGGAAATAAACGGATGTAGGCTTCTTAACTGGTCATAACAGGTGACGCAATAGTCATAGATGACGTCACAAGGCCACTGTGACCAAAAATTTTAAATGGGACTGCTGTCACTTGCCATAGGGTCCCATTTAAAATTTTTGGTCACAGTGGCCTTGTGACGTCATTTATGACTATTGCGTCACCTGTTATGACCAGTTAAGAAGCTTTCATGTGTTTATTTCCACCCTCCAAATTTCATTATTATAAGTATACCCGTTCCAAAGATACGAGGGGGGGAGGGGACTTTTGACTAGCACTGTATAGACAGATACGCCTCCTGAAGATGCCAACTTGGTTGGTGAAACGCGCGTCGAGAAGAGTATTGAATTTCAGAGTAGGAGATTACAGCCGGTTCTCGGCCTCCCACCCCACCACTGTGACGTAATTGATAGCAGTGGCATTAACTGACGTCACACGGCCTTTATATATGTGCAAGACCACGTGACCTTGATTATTGGAGTTGACCTTAAAATTGGAGCCTATCTCCGATAAGTTGAATCTTGAGCTTGCATGGCGCCTAGGGTTTGACTTCGAATAACGTCCTCGAGCTATGTGCATGCAATATTATCTTGAGCAAGGAGTTCAACCTTGATCATGAAATTTTACCTTAAGATTAGGGGGTGTATTCGTTTCTTCCACTCGTTTCTTGATCTAGAGCAAGAAAGTGGTACCTGTGACCAGTTTTAATGACTAGCTTTGCGGGGCAAGGGCGCAGGACGGTTTTTGACTTTTTTTAGAAATTCAATCATAACTGCTGATAAAATTAAAAGCTCATATTTGGAATTCATCTACAGAAGTTTCTAGACCCTTATAGACCAACTTAGTTACACTGGGATAGGAGACACTTCAAGCATACCAAGCATACTACACAAGGAATACGGTTTTTTGGGAGTTTTGCATCCCCAAACTTGAAATGAATAAATTAACAAAAATACTGAATAATCACTATTGAACATGAATTGTCACTGTATGAAGAAATCAGAGTGTCAATATTCTGAAATCTTCTATTCTTTCCAAAAAAAAAATATCAAAATACAGGGTCTAGGGCTTAATTTAGTGCATTAAGCTCTAGAGTATTTTGAAATATTTCGAATGTTTGATCCAATAGGAAAGGTAACACGGCCTCATCTTTAAGGTTTAATGCACCGAACCTTAAAACTTCTGCATCCAATTTATTCCTGTTTTCATGCATTACCAAGTTTTTATGCTATTAATGGCTCTTATACTTTTAATAGTTCTTATGTTTCTACATTTTTGTGCTTGGATGCTTTTTGTTATTTTGCTATTTTGTGATTTTGTCTGGGACAATTATAATGCAAGAAAATGTTGTGAAAAAATCCTGATTACTTCAATTAGTTGAAATTAACAATTTCAAAATGAGATTTTATACAATCCACTTTCAAGTTCATATCTAGAAATACTCCAAAAAGTTGGAATTTATTCTGATGGATGATTCTCAAAAATTTTCCTTAAATCACCACTACGTCCTCTCTATATGAAGACAGACACAGAAAATACCCTTTCATCCTTCACACATGTACTCGGTTTTAGTTCAGAAGCTAGGCAATGTTATCACCTGTTCCATCAGTTCCCTCAAACATATACACGAAGCCTACCGATTCTAAGTATGACATTACTAAAAGTGAGAAGAGAAGGTAGAGTTAGATATTTGTATCTCACTTCCCACTCTACCTCACTCACTATCGAAAAAACGTTTATGACTGAGCAATTCGTATACATAACCGTAAAATGAATGGAAATAATCAAAATAAACAATATGTAGTTTGAATAAGTGTCAGTATTCTGATTATGAGTTATTTGTAGTACTACTGCAGCGGACTGCTGCTGATCTGTGGAATACAAAATAGAAATTCCAAATAAAATTGGTATGTTACAATTAGTAATTCAAAATGTGTGTTCACATTGTCTCGCAAACAGTATAAAATGAAAAGTGGTAAAAAAAGGAATGTTGCAGGAGTTAGGTTGCAAATACGGTAAAGGCAAGGTGACATTGTCTTTCATGTGTACTCTGTACAAGTTTGTTCAGAGTATGTTCATGAGTAGTGGGGGAGGTTGCAGCAGCGGTATATAAATGCATCACGTCCACCTCTGTGCACTTCACAAAGTTTTGCCAACTGATGTGTACTTGTCTCTATGGCGAATGCCTCTATCAATACTACGATGGTGGGACGGGTACTATATCATATATGCTACCTCGCGAGGTATAGACTGCACGCGTCTGCACTCCGTGAAGTTCCGACGACCACTGCCTGCTTGTATCGCCTTCTGTTAGCGTATAGAGTTGGTCTTGGTGGTGGGGTGGCCTGTGACGTAAACAGTTCCCCTTTTAACTCTCTCGACTATGAATGACGACAGACGATCAGCCGCCACGTTCAAAATCACATGACCTTGAAAAAATGAGTTGACTTTGATAGTTGCCCCTGTCTTGGCGCGTGAGGCAACTTTTATGTGCACGTTATATGACTTCGAACATGAAGTTTGACTTCGAGATTGGAATTTTCCCTCGATATCGCGACGGAGTGGGGAAATGCTTTCCATAAGAAATGTGATGCTAATGTTTCAGTTCATCGAAAAATTCATTCTGGAAAAGGAGCCAGCGGTGCACGATGATTCTCTGAAGGTCATTTGAAGTTCGAGAAGATTTCTTATCCACCTAGCGCTTGGCTGTTCACACTTGCTCCCTGAGCAGAAGGTTGCCGTGATTCGTTCAGTCACAACGAGGATCCAGCGGTAGAATGATGTATTGCATACTGCTTTCGACACTTCGACAGCAAAGTGTGCACTGTCCCTGATTCGAGGCACTCATACTGCATAGTTGTAGTAGTTGTTGATAGAGGTAGCACTCGGTACTTGTGTATATGAATGCTCTGTACTCATGATCAATTCTTCATAAAATATTCAACAGAACCAAACTTATTGAAATTATTGTGTTATATGCCATTAAGTTCATTCACAAATAACTATTAGCCAGGAAACAATTGCTATCAAATCTTTCTGGAAATTGGTGGCGAAAAAGTATTTTGCAATCAGTTCCATCTGATTTCAAGCGAAATTACTATATTTTTTTGGAGCTTTCAATGAAGTCATAGAAGTTTATCATATTTTTAATGCTATAATATCATAATGGTAATTCAACCAGAATTAGTCTAGGTCCTAGATTCGACGATGAAGATTTTTAGAGTTATGTTATAAAAAACAGAAATGAAAATATGATGCTTCAAAATAAAAGAGAACGCTCAATAGTTTCACTCAATTGTAGCAATCAAAAATTAAATAAACATTATCATCCCATTTGGAAGAAGAAAACTATTTGGACTACTTATTACATAATGAAAAATCGCAAGTCATATTCATATTGTCATCAAATATATATGTACTTCATATTGACTTCAGATAAATGCTTCGTCGCGTATGGAAAGCATATACCTCTTTGAATTTTTTTCGGCGTAAGTTTCTTGTACATTTTCTTCTGCAAAATTCGACATAGACTTTTCAATTTTATTTATGCGACTTTCAATAACGAATTTTTTTCCTATTCAACAAGTTCAGATAAATATATACTGATTTCAGAATTTACAACAGCTCGTTGATTTTGTGGTTTCCTGAAATACGTTCAATATCAGCTATTTGTCTTTAAAATCGAAGAATACCTGAAATGTCAATGCAGTGAGTGCTTCATCAGGCAATAAAGGATGTTCTTTCACCTGTGGTGCCTTCAATTGAAAGTATTCAAATCCTTCTACTCAATGTTTGTAGGTTCACCACATCGTTTGATCGAATGGAGTAATTATTTTCAACATTCGCTTTATATTCGCATAGCAATTGGTTCAATTCTCCAGGTGATTGATTCTCAACCATTGTTAACGACAGCTCCAAATACGCTGACATATCAGCAGTGCATCATGACACAGTGTCAAATGATTTGGCAAAGTCCAGAAAAATCGCTAAACACTTAGATGATTTGTCAAGAGAAGTTATTATTTATTTTGTTAGATCTAAGATAGCATTTTCAATATTAGAATTCTGTATAAATCCACATTGACGTTCTGTTATAACATGATGCTCCCTGTCTACTTTTGATGCAATTTTAACTAAATTAGATATCACAGAGATAGGTCTAGTTTTTTTGATCACCGTTTTTTAAATAGGCGTGACTATAGGTTTTTTCCACTGGAATGAATTTGTACCATGCTCTAAGCATAAATTCAGAATATGAATACGAGGGTCTTTAATGTAGGGATGGATATCTTTTATCTTTTCTGTAGTAAGTCCATCTGGATCTTTAACTCTGTTTCAGAATTCTTTGTGAGTTTCTTTGAATTCGGCCGACTAATTTGATTCTATTTTTTTCAGTTCGTCTCTAGTTTTAAGCGAATTTATGAGATCTGTAGTAATCCAGGGCTTGAGTTTACGTATTTTTGTATCCCTCAGTACACATTTTTTAGTTGTGTTTGTGATATATTTTTGTAATGTGTTAATGAAATTATTGTAGGAATTTTGGATATGTTTTGATGAGAAGACACTTTGCCCTGTTTCAGATTGTAATAGTGCTCTTAGTTTTGTGTTATTTACTTTTTCATAGCTATTTGCAAGTGTGTCATCAGTTTTCAGGGAAGTTCTGGATGCTGCTAGATTAACTTCAAGGATCACTGAGTAGTGATCAGTTACGTCACTTTCAATAATGTTAGGCATCGATAGCGGCATCGTTCTGTAGTTGATTTCTTAATCTTACAAAAATGTGATCCAAACACGAGGCTGAATCGTTGACCACTCTTGTTGGCTCAGTGATATGAGAATTGAATTCATTTCCATTAAGAATATTCATGTATAGGTTGATGTCGTAAGCTGCCGTATCAAATAAATTTATGTTCATATCCCCAATGAAAATTTCTAAATATTCCATATTATTGTTAAGGAAGTATGTTTCTAGCTATTTGAAATATGTTTGAGCATCTAATTGGTCTCAAACTTTTAGTCACTTCGTCGATATGATGATTCCATCTTGAATGACAATCGACTGTAACCCCTAGATATCGGACTTTTTCTGCTTCTTATTTTTCTGTAAGTCGGTTTTGAAACTTGAAAAAGGTATATGAAAAGATTTGTCAAAATTTACGGTAAGTTATGGTCAAACCAATTGACAATATTTAATAGATTGTTTTTCATTTTTATTTTCAGACTCTCCCAGGTTTCCGCAGTGCATAGTTAGTGTTAGTAAAAAGTTGCGGTCCTAGCACTGTACTTTGTGGTACTCCATATTATATGAATTTCTCTTCACTGATTTCGTTTCCTATTCTTACATAGGTACTGTATAAATAATCTGAAAATAATTCATTTTCCACACCTCGTATTCTCGAATTTTGCAGGAAATCCAACAGCTGTTGATGATCCACAGTATCGAAAGCATTCGCAAGATCCAGAAACACACATGCGGCTGGTTTACTTTCATCCATCCATTTCATCTCACTGGTAATTTTGGAAATTGCATCAATGGTCGATAATTTTTTTCTGAAACCATACTGCAGAGATGATATCACGTTAATCTTACTAGGAAAATCATTCAGTTTTGATTATAATGACTTTTGGAAAACTTTTGTAGTTGACGTAATCAGAGAGATCGGTCTAAGTCTGAGATTTGTCGCTCCTTCTATACACCGGGATAACAACTGAAAATTTGAATTCAGATGGACATTTGCCAGTTTCATATATTTGGTTGATGAGATTTGCCAGTTGTTCAGATATTTCCTCAGGAACTTCTTTTAAAGTTACTATGGTTATATCGTCGAAACCTGGTGATTTGTTAATTTTAAGTGAATTTATGAAACTCACAATTTCATTTTTGTCTTCAGGGGTGAGGAATATACTTTCTTGCATTGATATCCTTGTTGGTTATAGGTTTTTTTCGATGAATAATAATTAATTGTTTTGGTACTTTGTGCAATAAAATGGTTAAATGTTTCTATAAACGTACTTGACAATATTTTATATTTCAAGGACAAAATACAAGTACTACAGGAAAATCCTTAAGCCACTCTCAGAGCGGTGCCTGTGCGAAAGTAGAGATTCACATTTGAATCGTTGGAAATTAAATCCATTTCGAAGTACGTTCTCAGGAAGTTAATTCCACAAAGACGCAGTTCTCCAAATGAGAGAGATCTTGAACAGTGAAGTTCGAAATGTACTGAGTTGAACCTCAAAATGATGAGCAGCTACAGTCAGTCGTGTATTTGTGATATGTACTGCTCTTGGTGGTATTAAATGTGCCAAGTCACTTGAACACTTCCTGTGAAAGTATCTATAGAAGAGAGACAAATCTCCAACATTTCTTCGATGTTCCAGACTATCAATTTGCAAGTGATGTTCGCGTCTCCAATCAGGCGGATGACTATTTTCTGGATGGAATCTAGCAGCTGCAGGGTATGCTTAGGGGCGGAGCAAAATATATGAGATCTCCAAAGAGTTTCTGATCTGAGATTTATAAAGCATCAAAAGTTGCTGAGGTGTGTACAGTTTTCTAGTTGGGAACAGTGTTTCAAGCTTTTGAGAAGCTGCTTTTGCAATTCCCGCGACATGATCGTACCAAGACATATTGGTGTTCATTTTAACCCCCAACAAACTCGAAGCAGAAAGTGGAATTGTCTGACCTGACATTATTGTATCCGGTTCGGAGACATTTATCTTTTTGGAGAAAACCGATTCCTGGGTTTTTGTGGCATTGAAATGAACCTGGTTATTTTCAACCGATTCGAAATTACTTCTAGATCCTCATTAAGATATGCAACCTCCTGCTGCCAGTGAAGATGTGCATCCGCCGCATATATCCTGAAATCCAAATGAAATGACGAAACAAGTGTGCTGTCGTCAGCAAAGCAATATTTTGGATTCTTGTTTTTCCTATAAGTCATTGATATACAATAGAAAAAGGATTGGAGACAATATAGATCCCTGGGGAACACCCGCGTTGATGGTAAAAGAGTTCGAGAGATATCCGTCGACGGCCACTTGCAGGGAACGTTCTTTCAGGAAGCTGAAGGCCATACACATAAATGATCTGACAAGCCATAGATTCGAAGTTTGGCCAGCAAACCCTCATGCCATACACGGTCAAAGGCCTTAAAAATATCAAGCGCAACAGCTCTTGACTCTCCATGTTTCCCGATTGCGTTATTCCAAATATGGGTGACACACGATAGAAGGTCGTCTGTTGATCTTTGTTGCTGAAATCCATATTGATGATCGCTCAGGATGTTGAAGACTTCCAAATATTTGAGGATATGGTGATAGCAAAGCGACTGGTCTATAGTTATTTGAAAGATTTTTCTTGTTTTTTATTGGGAATAGGCTGAACGTGAGCAATCTTTTAACAAGAAGAAAAAACCCCTTTCTTGTGAGACAAGTTGAAAAGTCTGCAAAATACTGGTGCGAGTTCATTTGCGCATTTTTTAAGCATGATGACAGGCACTTCATCAGGACTAGACGCCTTATTGATATTAAGCTGTTTCAGAATTTGCCTGACTAGACGTTGTCGAAAAGTAATTTCCGGCATTGCGAATTCTAATGTGTGAATAGTGGGTGGTACCTTTCCCAGAAAATCAACTGTCGAGTGGAATGTAAATTGTTCAGCTAGTAGATTTGCGTTTTCTATGGCTGTTGTTGCAATTGAACCATCCGCTTGTGTAAGTGGTGGAATTGTAGATTTCGTAAAGTTTTGAATAGCTTTAGCTACCGACCAGAAGGATCTAGATTCGTTGGGATTGGCAGGCAGTTTATCCCTAATTGTCTGATTGTGAAGTACTTTGCTTTCTTTTATCCTAAGTTTGCAACTGATACGAGCATTAACAAACCTAGTTCGGTTTTCTGCATCGGTATTTTTGCGCCACTGCCGGTAGGCGACTTTTTTGAGGGCGACAGTTTGCCCGAAATTTTTGTTGAACCAAGGTTTGCCGTTAGAAGTTCGTTTCATTGAAAATGGAATATATGCAACCATGGATTATAACTTCCGTAACTTCAGAAGCACTAATAGATGGATCTTTGAAGCTGAAACAAACATCCAGTCAGGGGAAATTTCGGGAATGGTCTTGAAGATCCTTCCACTCAGCAGATCTGTAATGCCAATCTTAGCGCTGCTCAGATTGTTCCCTAACATTTACCGGCAATTCACTCAACACTGAAATGAGTTTGTGATCAGAAGATTCCAATTCAATTCAATTTCAATTCAATTCAATTTTATTTTCAGAACCATTTTACATACAATCATTAATATCAATAATGTGTGATTAGTTGTTGATTACCCTGTTTTGTGATGTCTAAATCAGCATGCCATTTGCACAATTGTATGTCTTATGTAATTGTATTAATATGGTAAGTGAAGCTTTCTTACAATTTTTATGAAATAGAAAGAGGATAAAAGAGGGAATTTAAAATTAGGGTTCAAATGAGATTGGATAATTTGAATCATTTCGATTGGGTTATAACCGCTTATTGTGGTATTATTGTTAAATTCCGGTAGTGTGGGTGTAGTACTTATGTTGTTTGTTGCTGGTGGTCTGTAATATGCTGTCAATCCTATTTTAATTTGCTTGACAATATGGTAAATGGTGGAAGTAGCTCTTAGGAAACGACTGTCATTCACTTGCACGACTGTTACATCTGCTGATATGTGGTTTTTTATAAATATCATGACCCCATCTCATTTATTTATGGTTGATTCATTATAGTATTGAGTATAGTTAGGGATTGTGAAGTTACTTACCGATTCAATTATTCTTGTTTCTGATTGGACAATTACATCCAGTGATTCTTTAGCCATTTGTATATAAACAAGTAGCTCATCCATGTGCTTTCGTAGACCCCAGAGTATCACTCCCAGAGTATGAGTTTCATTATTCAATCTCATTTTGAAGTAATTATGGAAATTATCACATATTTCAGTCTCTATAGTTTGGTTATCCAATTCGTTGATTAATTCGAGCATCACATTAGAATACCATTTGGAGAGAAAAGTGAGACCCCCTAATGAATATATGTGTATAACTGCAGAAATGATATACATGAAAACATAAAGGAAAAAATTGAAATACGGAAATATCTATTATGGAGAAAAAAAACATGCTATTTGCCTAATTATATATTTTAGAATTCAACATTGAATTTATTTTTTATAAGTCCATTTCACTTCTTATCATTGTAACCTCATCGTTGGCATTCAGATATATTTTTCCTGAACCAGTCCATACTTGTAATTCACACATGTATGCTGATGATTCCCAAATTGATGTGTCTTTTCACCCCGATTAGACTAGAAGAAACAAAGTGGTTATTAATGAAAAATCGACGCAAACTCACCTCTGTTGATTGATGAAAGTCCGGCATACTTAGACAATAAAATAAAGTTTCGATCAGATGTACATAATTTGAATATAAGGTCGAAAAATATACATTCACCTCCTCTCCACCGCATTGCTGTTCTTTCAGTCTATATAATCCTCAAGTCAATATAATCCTCAAGTCTTCAGTCAGCCGATCTGGATCAAGATTATAAGCCACACACTCTACTTGAGTACTTCTATCAATTGAAATGTACATTTTTTAAAATCTACACAGTAACTTTTCGAGGTGAACTCTTCAGATTTGTTTATTTTGTGAAAGATTAAAATATTAAGAAGAATTACATAGCTTTTCCTCATATAGCTTTTCGATACAATAACAATAAAATATATTGGAATTCTTTAGCATCTCAAACATAAGAACATTTTTGAGCATCTTTAGGTCGTCTGTATATAATGCAAAAATAGTTCTTTATGTTTTGCTCCTTGAAATTCACAATTTTCACACTTCTCATATGGATGTGGAAATTTTGCTGCACTTGTAGCTAAACAAGGCATTGAGTGTGAGCATTTGTGTTTTATTGCTGAAAATGATCCCAAATAACTCAAATGCAAGTAGAAAGCGAATAAAAGTTATTTTTACAATCAGTACCTACGTATATTTTTGAAGTTATTCCAAAGTATTACGTGAAAACATTATTCGAGAAGGTGATAAGAAAATTCAAGGTCATTCTAATCTGTGCAAATATTTAAATTATTCGTGACTATAATTATAATGACTCATCTATTTTGAGAAACAAAAATTCCCATGAACATTTTAAATCACTGATTTATGTTTAAATGTGTAATAATAATAGGGATGTTCAAAAAGTGGTAGTAGCTTAACTGTTTTGGTTGAAACGAATGTAGTTGAAGTAAAATAAATGAAAGGTTTTCATATTATTCAAGTTGAAAGAAATTGGAAGAAACTATTTTAACTATTCCATAAAATTAACTATTTTGTCTCAAATCATGAACCATTTTAGTCTTCTCGAATTATATGACTCCCTCATTGTCACTGAAAAGACACACAATGTTTTTTCTGTTACAAATTGGAAAAAAAGCACATCTGCAACAACTACTTTCAAATATATGAAGATTGGATTTTTTCAAGGACAAAACACAAGCACTACAGGAAAATCTTTAAGGCGCTCTCAGAACGGTGCCTGTGCGAAAGTAGCGATTTACATTGAATTTGAAGTTCTCCAGATGAAAGGGTTCTTAAACAGTAAAGTTCGAGGTGTACTGAGTTGAACCTCAAAACGATGAGCAGCAACAGTCCGTTGCGTATTTCTGATATATACTGCTCTTGGTTGAATCGAATGTGTCAAGTCACTTGAACACTTTCGTTGAAAGTATCTATGTTCCAGGCTATCAAGGTTGCACGATTGAACGAAAATTCCTTTTTTTCATTCAGTTTGAATTCCAAACATCAATAATGGAATTCAAACAGATATCGTTGACTTTTCTTTGGGAAAAAAAAATTCAATAATTGAATAGAACTGGCCGATACTTGATGAAAATCCATATTTAAAAAACTAATGAATAGAGTTTATTCTATGATTTTTACTATAAGGGTTTTAGAAAAACCACGACACGTGTTTCGCTATACAATAGCTTCTTCAAGCATAACTAAGAGTTACTTCTAAATTACAACCTTATATACTATAACCTAGTACCTATTCGTCTACCTAAGTAATAAATCTACCTGAAAAAATATACCTGAAAAAGTCAGGTATCAATACTTTTTCGAAATTCTACCTGTAAATATACTTAACTATTATTACCTATAAGGAATTTATTTTTCCGTTCTGAAAATTATATTTGTGTTCCTTTATGCGGGTTTTGAACGTTCTTCCTTATTGGCGTAGCATGTCCCCATCAACGCGATATCTGTATCAATTCCCAAGTCTTCTAAATTTGTCGAATTTATGTTGGGTTTAATATTGTAATTGTGACCTTTTTCTAATCGATGAGTTTCCTGTTCTGTGAAACTAGAACACAATGGAACAAAGTGTTCCATTTCAAATCAAAACATTTGGGTTTTCAACCAATGTTTAAAAGAAGAAGTGTTCCCGAGATTTGCCCGATTGAAGACCAATAACATAAGCTACGATGCATCTGAAGGAAGTAAACATGGAAAAATCAAATGGAGAAAAAGATACAGTACAGCAAAAGAGATGTTGCCAACATCTATCTAAAAGTGGTTCATACACAACTGTTGTGTTAACTCCACTACATTGAATTTCAAGTACTAGACTCGGATATTCGTGATAAAGTCAATGGTATCATACATAAGAAGTTTTCAACCCAGAGAAAGAAATCAGATGTTTTAATTCGGAGCAAGCCACCGAAGAAAAAGAAAAAGACCAAAGACAGTGAACTATTTTCACATAATAGGTTCTTTGACAGATTTGTCAATCTTACGAACACTAGTTTTACAGAACAGGAAACTCATCTATTAGAAAAAGGTCTCAATTACAATATTAAACCCAACATAAATTCGACAAATTTAGAAGACTTGGGAATTGATACAGATATCGCGTTGATGGGGACATGCTACGCCAATAAACATATTGCTGCAGAAATTTTAAAATCTGAAAAGATGCATAAAGGTAGGTTCAATCCGGAATTGAAACTAGTGAAATCCATAAAAAAGAAATCGACAGAAGAAGAATATTGTTTTTACACGAGCTGATAAAGGAAAAACGGTCATAGCCATGAACATAGAAGAATACGTGGAGAAGACTTTAGACTTTCTAAATGCTGGCATGCACGATAGTCGAAGAAACGACCCCACCCATTTATATCAGAAAGAAGTCAAGGAAACTTTTAAAAATATTCATTGTATCATGGATGAAAAGGAAAAATTCAGATCGTTAGTCATGAACCCACAACCACTGAAATTGTATTCATTGGTTAAATTACACAAAGATAACTACCCGATAAGACCGGTAGTTTCTTTCGTCACAGCTCCTTCAGTTAAAATATTCGAAAAACTCATTGCAATTATTCAAAACCACACCAATTTCAAATCAAAATTCAGTTTGAAGAATTCATACCATTTGATCAATGAAATTCAAGATATTACACTCCCGGATAATGCCAAATTGATTTCATTCGATGTAAAGAATCTGTTTCCCAGTATCCCTCCGAATGAAACGATTATTTTGGTGGAGAATCTATTGGACAAAAAATTTATCAATCCAGTTGTGAAAAATGAAATATTAGACTTTCTTACGGTATGTTTGTCACAGAATTACTTCCAATTGAATGACAAGTTTTACTCATCTTGCAAAGGTCTCATAATGGGAAACCCACTTAGTCCTATTCTGGCAGAGATTTTCATGGACGATTTGGAGAGAAGAATACACAGTAACCCACTGGTAAGAAGTTTTCTGTATTGGTATAGATATGTGGTTGATATTCTGGTATATTTCACGGGAACGAACAGACAGTTGACAAACTTTTTGAAGTTCATACATTCTCTTCACCCATCTATCACATTCACAGTGGAAATGGAACAGGACGAATCTATACACTTTCTGGATTTGACAATAGCAAAAGTTAACAACAAACATGATTTTTCATTTTATCGTAAACCGGCACATACAGATATTATCATTCATAATTCGTCCACCCACCCATATCAGCATAAGGTAGAGCAGCTTTCAACAGTATGATCCACAGACTGATAAATGTACCCTTGTCAGAAGCGAATTTCAATAAAGAACTGAATGTAATAAAGCAAATAGCCGTCAACAATGATTATGATAGTGGTTTGATACATTCATTATTATCAAAGAAGTTATACAGTCAAGCTTTGAAAGAAGTTTAGCCAATTCAAAGAGAAGAGGATAAAAGTTATAGAACCTTAACCTACTTTGGCCAACCCACTACATAGAATAAACTCTATTTTTTAGTTTTTTTTTTTTAATTCAATAAGTACTCGTTTATAATATATTACGTTGTGTAGCGTCCCTGTATACGATATTTGTTTAAATTTCATTTTTGAAATTCAAACAACTGACATACACAGTACTATGTAGCGTTTCTGTTCACAATATTTGTTTCAACCCCTGAAGTTATGGCAGGAAGAAACCGGGTTTCACTTCAACCACCAACATTTTTTGTTGATCTATGGGAGATCAGACTCTGACATTTGAGGAAATAACAACATGACCTAAAAACAAAGCATTCTTTCATAAACTACACTTCACGATTTGATCTTCACAAAATTTATTTTCAAAATTGTAATGTGAGTTTATGAAATTACTATGGATCTTCATCAAGTAACGACCGAATCTATCAGAAAAAAAGAAAGCATTCTTGATTCAATGTCAGTCGATCCTCCACCGGTCCCATCACGGGAGGAACCTGCGCAGTGGATTCATCGCTAGATTGTTTTTCAAGAGCAACTGAATAAGTAAAGGCTATGATATATTCCCTCACGAAGACTTATTCAATGGTATGGATGGGAGAATTAATCTACAAATATCAATGATAAGTAAAGCCCTTCGGGTGTTCTGTCAATCTCATATGAATCTCATGAATCTATAGAAGCTGAATGTCATCGCCGTTTCTCACTCATACTTTAACTTTAAGAACAATTGTGTCCAGTAATGCATTTGTGATTCAACCTACTACCCCTGATGGAAGTTCGAAACAGTGCTTATTTTTAGATTCTGGTTTCAACTAATTTCCTTTTCAGTGAAAGCTGCAGACAGAGGACACATCTCGTTCGGCGTACATTATCGAAGATTGGCTGACCGTATTGGGGATCCTCGTATATTTTTGATATTCACGGTTTGAAATTTCTGTCAATATACGTTTTTATTATTCATTATCATGTCATTGCCTTCTCTTGTTTGAGGAGTACAATAGTACAACGATAATATAGTTTTCAGGGAAATATAATCCTACCATGAAATGGACTCACGATCACATTACACAGGTACACGCGTAATTAAACTTCTCAAGAGACTATCCAGAAGAGATTATAATGAGTAAGTTTTTCCATTGCCAAAAATCTAAAGTTCTCAATTGATTTTTGTTGATATCGGGTGTATTCATTTTCACTAATTTAGTCTTTTCACAAACAAAATAGTATCAAAAGCGAAAAACGAAGTGTGCTACAAATTGTTCAAAAATGAGTGGACTCCTTTCTCTCGTTACGATTTTTTATCTAATACAAATATTTCATTTAACAATTAACATTTAAATGAGATTGTGAGATTTTCACTGAACAGATGATAAAATTCTAACACATGTTTCACTAAACAATAGCTTCCACAGGCATGTTAATACTGTTCAAATCTCACAACACTAAAGGGTCACTTGAATGCGATATAGATTTTCAAGTTTCATCACAAAAAATTAACATTGTTTATGAAATTGAACAGATGCACAAAATCTCTGACAAATCCAAAGTTCAAATGAATATCAATGAAATCTACCGAGATTGGGAAATATGTTACTATTTCAATTAACAATGTACTCTGAAGAATAGAAGAGAAATTTGTATTTGAATGCATAAAAGTAAAAAGAATACAAGAAGTACTCGTTAGCAACAAAAAGTTTCATGGAAGTAAATACCCATCAGTCTGATAACGAAATACCAGAATTTAGAAAAGAATTATGAATAGAAATAATAATTATGATAATACACATCGAAAGATGTGTAACGCAGGACTGGATCGATTACCGCAAGGCATTTGATACAACATCGCATGAGCTCATCTTGCATTTGCTCGATCAACTAGTGAGATGCCTTGAACAACAGATACCACTTGGCGCACTCGCTTCACCATAACATCTGGTCAAGCCAGAGTCCAAACACGGTGGGTCAATTTCTCTTCTGCATCTCACTATTGCCATTATCCATTGTGCTTAGAAATACTCGAGGGTATAACTGTGGTACCTCCAAAAATTGGAGACACAAGGTCACCTATTTGTTTCATATGGATGATTTCAAACTTTATGCCTCTGGAAAAAAATATCTCCATCAATCCTTGAGGGTGGTAAAAGAGTACACAAATGCTATCTGTATGAAATTCTGGATAGACACATGTGCAACGGTCCATCTCAAAAGAGGACGATGTGAAGACAACGAAGAGGATGTGCAGCTCGTAAATGGAAGCATCCTACACTATCTGGATGCCGGAGAGACGTATACTTACCTCAGGATGGAACAACGCCACTCACAAGAGGTAACAGCAGTGAAGAACTCTTTTCGCGGCAAGTATCAGCACGAACTCTGGCAGATCTGGTTATCGGAACTGTCGAAGAAGAATAAAGTAGCTGCAACAAATATGCTTGCCGTTCCATTCTTACACTAATCGTTTGGATCAGTGAAGTGGACTCGGGAGGAGTTGTATCAACTCAACGTAAAGACTCGAAAAATGATGCATCTCTGTAGGAGTTTGCACCTCAAATCGTCCGATCCACGGTTAAACTTCCCCCCGTGGACTTTTGTGTTTTGAGTGTCTACAAAACATAATGATACTGGATGGAGCCTGTGAAGTCGTCAGCAGTTCGGATCTTTATCTCTGCATGGTTCGCGACCATGAGAGAGCAGGTATTGAAGCATCTCTCTTTAGACCGGCTGCCCGAGCAGCTGGTGAACTTGCCCTGCCGTTAGGCGCCTGAGACCTAAGTGCACTTGCTGTCAGCATGTCCAGCATCTCAGCGGTCTCAGTCTATATCCATCGACATAACGCGGCGTGAGAGTGCTTTATCATCACACACGACAATATTACGGCATTGATGAGACACCAGTGTTACCCTTCGCTCCGGAGGATATTGAATCCGTTGTGAGGAATAAGAAGTGCCGAATTTATTGTAATCATCCGTTACTCACTCTCAGACTCATACAAGCCAATAAGCCTGATGTATTTCTTATCGGCCATCAGAGTAAGACGATAGGTATTTGTGGTGGAGTTTTCAGTTCCTGGCGAAACGAGGGAAAACGGATAGAATATCGAGATTTTCTGTTCGAACTTCACATATTCTATCCAGACCACTCTATCAAGATGATTGTTCTGATTATTGGAGTCCTCATATTCATGACGGCTTGCCGCACTGAGGCAGAAATTTCAGCCGGACAAATGCAGATGGATGTCATTCTTGGCTCACTGCGCTTGCTCAGGATATTTAATTTTTGGAGCCAATGTTAACTTACACCACGGTATGGGGAGTAGTCATTGGTTGATACTATTGGCGCATCTTCCTGATTGTATCGGAGCTTCGGGGGATAGGACTCAACCAGCTCAACGTCAGGTTAAAAAAAATAATAATAATTTCACCCACAGAACCAAACTTGTTGAAGAATTCCCATGCGAACATAAATGATTATTTCTTAGCCCAGTTGCTTAGAGACACTTCTTGTTATCCCATGTGAATCTGTCAATTAGTCTGGAAAATACACGTAATTTGCTAGCTCTGCATTTGAAAATGTAGGACCCCAGATTCATGGCTGTGTGACGTTGCTAGTTATCTCATCACGGCTCGTTATGAAGACGGCTGTAGTGTTGCCTGTGTGTCCGTTTCTGAATGAAACCTTTCCTTGTGAATACTAATCAATAAAACTCAACAAAACTCTGAAATTCATTGCCCTTTCAAAAGATGTATCATAACATACCCTTCCAGCGGGGGTGAATGTCACCCCCGTTGAGGAGTTAAAGTTTCAGCGAAGAAATCAAAGTGTAAATATGTCACTCTTGAAAACCAAAGTATACGTGTTTGAGGATTTTTTCATTTTCACATACTGGACTATATGTATTGGATCACCCTGTATATGGAGTTTAGCAGCACCATTATTATCCTCGGACATCGCGTGAAGCAGCTGTTTAAAAATGTGACTCTTTCTTCATGTCGGCAAATTTTGCACGAATCTCATTTATGGAAATTCATTACGTGCTATGTTATCTTGAATATATTTTTTCTGCTGACCACATGAATATATAACCACTATTTGGTTTCTAAGGTAAGGTTTATTTGGGAAATGTTTTCGGAAAGGAAAATATTTCGCATCACTGTTTAGTTGAATGTGAAATATGTGAAAAAGGCAAAAATCGATTGATACAATCAAATTTGACCACTACATGTTTCTTGTTGGAAATTACTAAAATTCAATGCAGGTAATATGTGAATGGAATTTGTATATTTTGTGGTCCAAATTATATACTTTACTCAGATATAACTATTCGTTTGTTTTTATGTGTTCGCAACACTACTTTCATTCACAGGGGCACACACATTTTCAAAGAATTCGTTAGCATAAGACTTTTTTTTAAGGATAAAACCCAAGTACTACAGGAAACTTCTTAAAGCGCTCTCAGAGCGATGCTTGTGTGAAAGTTTATTCCACATAAACGCAGTTCTCCAAATGAAAGAGCTTTCGAACAGTGAAGTTCGAGGTTTAATCAGTTGAACCTCAAAACGATGAGTTTTGGGTCTCGGGCGCCTCGTGGCAGGCTCTGCAACTTGTGTCAAAAACTCTATACACATCAAGCGATTGCGGTAGACTAAGAGGTGTTGAAGACACCATCCTGGCAAGCCATGATGAACCCGTAAGTTTCCGACTCCAGCCCACTCGACCTGAGGATGGCAAAAGTTAGGCGCTTTGATAAGCCAAGTCAAATGATCCAGTTCCTGCTCTCTCATGGTCACGGACCATGCAGATAATTGAATTCGAATTCCTGACGACTTTCCACGCTATATCCAGTACCATTCTGTCATGTAGACACTATAAACTCAAAAGTTCACGGCCTCCCTGTTCTCGGGGAAGTAGAACCGTGGAACGGACGATTTGGGATGCAAACTCCTATAGAGATGCATCATTTTTCGTGTCTTCACGTCGAGTTGATATAGCTCCTCCCGAGTCCACTTCACTACTCCAATCCAGTAGAGTAAGATTGGAACGGCAAGCATATTTGTTGCAGCAACTTTGTTCTTCCCCGACAGTTCCGATGACCAAATATGTCAAAGTTTGTGCTGCGGAGAGAGTTCTTCACTGCCGTTACCACTTGTGTGTGCCGTTGTTTCACCCCGAGGTAAGTATACATCTCTCCCGCATCCAGATGGTGTAGGATGCTTCTATCTACGAGCTGCACATCCTCTCCGTAGTCCCCGCATCGTCCTCCTTTGAGATGGACAATTGCACATTTGTCTATCTCGAATTTCATACCGATAGCATGCGTTTACTCTTCCACCACCCTCAAGGACTGATGGAGATCCTTCTCTCCAAAGGCATGAAGTTTCACATCATCCATATAAAACAAATGGGTGACCTTGTGCCTCCGGTTTCCGGGGGTGCCACAGTTATACACTCGAGTATTCCTAAGCACAACGGATAATGGCAATAGTGAGATGCAGAAGGGAAGGGGACTGAGGAAATCACCCTGAAATACACCCCTTCTGAAAGTGACCCACCCTGTTTGGACTCTTGCTTGACCAGATGTTATGGTGAAGCGAGTTCGCCAGAGTGGTATCAGTTGTTCAATGCATCACATTATTCTGTCGGGTACCGCAAGGCATCTGAGCAAATGCAAGATTAGCTCATGCGAAATTGAATCAAATGCCTTACGGTAATCGATCCAGGCCATAGAGAAGTTACGCTCATATTGTATCGAGCCCTGCGTTACACATCTATCGATGAGCAGGTTCTCTTTACATCCAGCGACTCCTCTTTTCAACCCTCTCTGCTCATATATCCGTTCGAACACTCGGTCAACTGCGGTGAGTATTCGTGTGTACAAGATGCTTGTAAACAACTTATAACACGAATTCAAGCATGTTATCGGTCTGTAATTCTTAGGTAAATCTTAGGTCGGCTGCTTTCCGACCAGCCATGAGTTGAAAACTTTGGCCAGATGGCGGTGGGGGCTGGGTAGTTTTTTTCACCAATAAGAGTTCAGCCCATCTGGGCCTGGAGCAGCAAAGTTTTTGGAACCCACAAGGGCTCTTCGAACGTCATCCGGGGTTATCGAGTTGCGCAGTTCATCGAGCTCAGGCTGTCGAAGTTCTCTGTTGAAAGCTTCGAACTGCGCTAGGGCTGGAGTGTTCAAGTTGAGTGGCTGCGGGTGTTCATAGATATTCTTCCAGAAGGTTTCCACCTGATCATCAGCGGCGGATTATCCTCAACACGTGGAAGCTCTTGGAATAAGCGAGAAGGTTTCTCGCGGAACTTAAGGTTTTCCGCGATACTTCTCGCTCGCCTCACTAGTGACTTCTTAGCAACCACCAGCATTCGTATCCTATCAAGGCAGTGCTGTTTGGTGGTCAGCAGCACACCTTGACTTGAAGTGTGATGGATACGTTGTAGATTGGCGGCTATTCGCCGCACTGCGGGCGTGAAAGACCTATTGGCCGCCCTGTAATCCATCACACCTTGGATACGAGACACGTGTTGTCTTGCCGACATGATCTTAGCCCCCATCTTGTGTACACGCCGTTCAATCTTCCGAACCGCAAGGCCGAGATTTCGTCCTTCCGATTCGGAAAGTGACTGGACGACGCTATACACGGCGGTGTTGATTTGCCAGATGTCAGCCTCTTCTGTTAGAACACTATGAACCTCCGCATCCAAACAAGCCAGTTCTTGTGGCTTCAGGGGCCAAATTCTGTGGAGCGCTCTGCGTGTTCTGATTGACTCCATTGGTGGCATGATGCGAGTCTCCTCTCCAGCCGTGCCAACGGGTGGTAGAACTGTCACTTCTACCTCTTCGTTAGCAGGCTGGGGAGGAGCTATATAGCCCTACCGCCGAAGATAGGATACGTAATCCCTAAGATTTTGGGCGGAAAATGCGGCATGCTCCGGATGTGTTTCACACCACAGAGAATGCAATCTCGCCATGTACCCTCTTCGTGCGGGCTCACTACTCTCATAGTAATGCATAAGGCTATCTTTTAGCTCATGCGTCCACTCAGAGCGTCCGTTGTCATTGCCAGGGTTGTCGTCGGTAGGCAAATCATCGTTATGGGCCCGACCACCTTGGCTCTGACCCCTTCGAGCGGGTAGATTGTGGGGGCCACTTCCTCGATTGCTGAGAAGCAAGTGTTGGGTGGGTCCACCGGGTGGTTAGCCCAGTGGACCCACGGCCGGCACCGGAGGGAGAATAGTGTTCTCCTTTCCGGGTGCGCCTGGGCTGCCGGTCCAGTTTTGCACCAGTTGCTCGGGTAAGTGGTGGCGTAACTCACCAAAGGCCAAGGGTGCGAGCAGCCATCCCTGCTATTTCATTATTTATTTATTTTTACCGTAGTGTGCGCCGGTCAGGCCCTATCCCCTGAAGCCCCGATACATTCGGAAGGGCGCGTCAGCATTATCAACCAATGACCTCTCCCCACACCGTGGGGAGTGATCATTGGTTCCGAGAATCATGTACCCTGAGCAAGCGCAGTGAGCCAAGAATGACAGTCTTCTGCATCTGTGCGGCTAAGATTTCTGCCTTAGTGCGGCTAGCCGGACTGATTTTAAGATTTGAGAGTAGAGAGGACATCAATCCACCAAGGACTCCAATAATTAGTACAACCATTTTGACAGATTGATCTGAATAGAGTCTGCGGAGTTCGAAGAGAAAATCTCGATATTTTATCCGTTTTTCCTCATCTTTTCTGACGAAATTTGTCTCGCCAGGAGCTGAAAATTTCACGACAAATATCGTTTTGCTCTGGTGGTCGAGAAGGACTACATCAGGCTTATTAGCATGTATGAGCCTTAGCCTGTGCGGCTAAGATTTCTGCCTTAGTGCGGCTAGCCGGACTGATTTTAAGATTTGAGAGTAGAGAGGACATCAATCCACCAAGGACTCCAATAATCAGAACAACCATCTTGACAGAGTGATCTGGATAGAGTCTGCGGAGTTCGAAGATCAAATCTCGATATTTTATCCGTTTTTCCTCCTTT
>NW_019289991.1:91262-191492 GCF_000500325.1 Leptinotarsa decemlineata | reverse complement strand
TTAAAAGGTAAGACCTCGTTAATCCTTAGCTCGCACAAGTTTCGACTTCTGAGGGTTGTCGTTCGTAGGGGTGCGACAGCTGGTTAACGGAAAAACAGATTTTAAACAGATAGTTGAAACTTCGTACTCAGTTTGTTACTTCCAAGAGTGATGCCTCTCACATGTTTCTGTCAGGATCTCAAAAAATTGATAGATTTTTTTCAATTTCGAAAAGAGTACAATAATTATTGTAATATTTTGAAAATGTTTTGAATTTTTTTTTAATGAATTATGTATCAGAATTTTTGATAAATTTATTCATTTAATCTAGGTGGAGCAAGTAACTATAGGCATTTTATGTCCTTTCTAGAAATCATTCCGGTGGATCTTCGACATTTAAAAAAATATATGTGGACGCGAATGATCTGATGAGCTGAAATTGTCATATGTAATAATATAATAATGAAAATACGTTCATTATTCATCCCAAACACAATACAATAAACAATATAAAAAGTGAAATAATAGGGCAAATTTCATTTTTCTGTCAACCAAGATAAAACAGAAACTGTTATTCCACTACAACCTTCCTATATGCATCTATAGCTTAATCTAAACTACTGCGGAAAATTTGAAAGTGTAGATAGAAGAAGAGAATATGAGAGAATATTTACAAGAGAGAGATAATAGACAGAAACAAAAAAAACAACAATCAATCCTAGTGACAACGCTGTGAGTAGAGAATAGCTATTGGTAAGTTATCATCTGTGTCGTATTTGATGGAAATTCAGTGGATATTCAAATCTTTGGCAACAAAGTATGAAAAACTTCTTTTGAAAATGTATTTCCTATACATATACGTCTCTTCTCAATGAAATTTTTCTGTTAAGATTATTCAATTATTTANATATTCGCTGTCAATACTTCCACCCCGCTGTGATATAATCTCTAAACAAAATAACAATCCTATATATCTCTGAGAATACACAATCTTTAGTAACGTCAAATAGATTGCCAAAAAGATTTTGCCCAATTTAGCAAATACATATGTATCTATTGTATAACAGTATTATATCATATATTATACAATTCGTTGTTTGTACGGTAATTTACAATTTCCAAAAAGGAAATAAGGTCAACCGCATCGCCTGTATTGAAATTGTATAAAATATTTGTTTGGTTTTGCTGTTATAATCGATATATTTTTCAGGGCAGATTCTGCTCTGCTGCATTTACAGTAAAGAAATCGTAGTTTATGAGAATATATAATCACTGAAAGTTTAAGAGAAACACTTGTTAAGATTTGTTTAGAATTCTTCCTGATAAAAATATGAATAATGCTGTTTGTTGAACTCTGATTCAGAAATTGTATCAAAGTAAATGCAAGTATTAATATTTCAAGATCAGAAAAACAATAACAAAACGTAATCATAATTAAATGAGATTCGCTCAGCACAAGAAGTTCAGTTGTTAGATTCATCACAATATGTCTGCATAACGCAAATTTAATATTTTATATTATATTACAGACGCTAATTTTTCTTGTACAAAGAAAATGTTGCAATCAGTAATTTGTATTAAATAATTTTGCTTATCAAAAAAAGCTGAGATACAGATACTCAACTTCTCGGGGCTTAAATCTGCCACTGTATGCAGAATTGTTGAAATGTGAAATATGTCAATGTTATTGAATGACTTCTATTTAAAACAATCGATGTAGTAAAAGATGTTTTCTGATATTAGTTTGTTGCTATTTCGCCACTATCCATATCATAACTTCTTTGTACTTCTATTTATATACATCGAAAACGTTTCAAAAATGAAACTTACTGATGGAAAAACGGCTGAATTCATTAGGTTTTTTGAAGACGTAGACAAATTTTAGCCTTCGAAACGTTAAGATAAGTATCTGTATTATTTCTTGGATTTTTTTAAGGCAAAAAAATTGAATATACCTGTATAAAGTTCTCAAATACATTTTCTATATCTTTCAGTTCGTGAAAGATAAAAAAGAATCAATAAAAAGAACAATAAGGAAAAGCGAGTGTGTTTTAGACCAAGATAATACGGCTTATGGTATGAGAAATAAGATACATATGTTTTGGAATGAAAATTAGAGAGATATCTAGAGAAAACTGCATCGAATGTTGTTCCATGTCTTGTGGTAGGCTCATTTCGGTTATTATTCATTTGCAGTTCTAATTTATCTTTCAAAATACTGAGCCATAAGTACAATTTAATTGGATACTTGTTTCGCAATGCACATTTCACAATACCTGTCAAATTCTTATGAAAATTGATTCACTAAGTAATTTGGACAAATCGTTCGAAAGTTATCACAATAAGATTAACTTGACGCCACGGAGATAGCCATTACGCGTCATATCTAATGCAAGACGACGGGGGATCATGCGCGGGGGTAGAGGGGCGGTCTAAGCAGTAAAGCGCCACCGCCAAAAACGCGACTCGAACGCGGGCTGACGCGAGAGGGCAGAAGTCGTTGACGGTTGTGTTAGTTTTGCGAATTTCTTTATAGGTAACATATTTCGATTCTTGAAGCTATTCATAACTCACTGCCGTTGGCATATTTTTTCAGTTACTGTATTTTGAAAGTAAAAATATAAATTAGTAGCTGTTGCCCGCTCTCATATTAACGTACAGCCGAAGCTACTGAACCTAGAATCTCGAAATATGCAGGTAGGTTTTTTGTATGGCATAAATAATCATCAAGAAAGGGAATAAGGAATTTCCACCCCAAGGGGGAAAATAGGGACTCAAAGATTGTATTGAATTTCGTCAGTTTTGAAGTTGGAAACCTAAAGTTTTGGGTTGATAAAAAATATTGTAACTATTTGTTTAAAATGGTCTGTCACGAAACTTAATGGGATAAACCAAATTCTACGCGGGCTAACACGCGGGCAGCATTTAGTATACCTATGTATGAAAAGCTAAAGCAGTTTTACTCATCCTATTCGCAGTTCTTTACTTCTATAGTGATTCATCAATCATTCTGCTACTAACATTTTTAGACAAGTGTTAAATACCCTTCATTCATCTGAAAACCTCACACAGTATCTTTAATATACCATGAAATTCGAGTAACTCTTAGTTCGTTAAAGTCAGTTGAATAAAGTAACGAAGATTTAGGCAATTTAAATGAAAGAAGTGAAATTTACAGTGAACACTTCATTAGAAATTAAAAGTCGTAATTTAATCCATTGTGCAGAATAGTCATCAAATAAATAACAGAGTGAGAAATTCACATGAGATAAAGGTAAAAGGAAGAGAAAACTGCTTCATCACATAAGAACACTTCCAAATGTACATATTACTGAAACGAAAATGAAAGTACCCCTGAAATATTCAATATTTCAATACTTTTTATGGAAAGTACTTTTTAATATATTAGATACCTGCACAGCTTACCTAATTAAATTACGCTTACCTGTGATATTTTCCATTTTCATTGGAAAAGAGAATGAAATCATGATTGGATCCGATCTGATAGTGCTTTAATTACTTGAAGAATATGAATTGCGTTCTAATCAGTGTTTTAATTAGTAAATTGTACTTAGGTCGCGTGAATTAAAATGACAAAGTTGTTAAGTTTTCTCTCCAGTAAAATGAATGAGCGAATGTGCTTTTTCTGTTAACAAAATAATTATTATTCTTAATGACATTCTTATACATCAAAATCCTTCGTATATCATTGATACTCTGGTGGAAATGACGCAAATGACGGGAGTTTCAAAATCATCGATATATAAATTCATGTAGACTTTGAAATGCACACTTTGATCAAGTAGGCTTTGGACGACGCGGCAAATTGAAATGATGTGGAGTCCTTGTATTTTATATCATCATAGTCGGTAGCCAAGCGGTTCGGCGTGGGTGCTTTGTTCACTCACTCGAATTGACTGCCGTGTTGGTTCTTATTTTTCGTATGATTCCAAAAATCAATCACATACAAAAATTTTGTAATTTTTGAATGCGCCTAATATTGATTCTTTCTAGACAAGGTCCATATGGTCCAAGTTGATGAGGTGTTGTGCTCTAAGGCACCTATTTGTATTGTTTTCAATATCATTTTTGTTATTTTTTGTTGTATTTGGGAAGGCTACTGGTTTGACCTGTAAATCCGGTTGCAGTTTGCACAAGGAATCGCATAAACTATAGAAAAAGTAACTGAAGTCTAAGTACTCTCTTTTAATTTCAAATTTAATTCTGAAAACAATGATAATATTTTGTAAAGGTTTGAAAATATTTTAAATTTCATATGATTAATTACTAATATGAGAAATAGAATGATATTTGGAGATTGAACAATTATCAATAGAAAGTGGAGAATCTGAAACCCTCTACAAAGTGAGCATGGAAAAACGATTGAAGATGCAACTGCCTAGGGTGGCATATCGATACATAATTTTGAAAGTTGTTTAAGATGTCCGTACGGTAGAATGATTTGTGATGATAACCTTGTTTTTAATTCCTTAAATCGAATATAGTTTGTAAAATGATTTTCTTACAAATCAAAGATAGCCAAACATATGAGATTGGCTAGTTCAATAAAAACTTGAACTTCAAGGGTTCCTGAACCCTGCAATCAAAAAAAAAATTTAATACTACGACAGGCAAACCGCTATCATATATTCCGCTCAGTTTCTATCAGAAAAGTATGAGAATACTATTTAAAGCATCATAATTGGAACATGTCAAGTTTACTGTGCTATTCATCGGTCTGGTAATAAAGAAGCCGACTTGATAACTGATAACATCGACTTATCCAAAATTAAAATTTATTTCACGAGACTGATAAACTCTTATCGTTTCTTATCCACAGTTCGTCGACCCAACTCTGCTTCCTTCCTTTTCATATTAAATAGAATGTGAACACCCAGAAAACAATGCTATATCATCCTAAAAGGGTATATGCTAGATATCAATTTCAACATAATCAAACTTGTATTTCAATATGTTTATCAAAATATAATAGATGGTGAAATAGGAACTATATTTTTTTCTCAATCCACTTGGTTATTTTCATTAATAATTACTTTCTGCTTCACTGATTCTTTGGGTTCAACCATACTGATGACGAAAAAATTTTTGCAAAATCTGAATTTAATTTTAATGCTGGATGGAGAATGGAGAATGGGTTGTTGATTTTAAAATTTGCATATCTCAGAAGTTTCGCAACTCGTGGGTTGAAGAGCTATAATACTTTCGAAATCTGAGAATTTTGCTATTATGCAAGACCTGAATCTAAGAGTTGTTAAAACAAGAATGGTTCAAAAAATATAAAACCTATTCCGGAAATTTGTACCAAAGTGCGACATATCCTAGATGTTTCAGATTTTGGAAGTTTCTGGAAAATTTGGGGAAATATATAATTTAGTCAAATATGCAATATTCACATTCGCTAATGGGTATATATAGAATATGTATCTCCGATATCAACATTATGAATATTGGAAACAGAACTTGAAAGGTTTCTATGNTCAAGTCGCCCTGGAACGCCAATTAATTTTTGTTGTTGATTCATACTTTATATTACTTTCTTTTTTATATATTAATTAGCATTTCAATTTTTTTACTAGTATTCCATGATATTATGACAGAAAATTACTCCAGAAACATTCCAAAATATATGAAATAAATTTGCAAATGAACTTTATTATTGCCAGAAAAGAGATAATAGTACAGGCGAACCCAAATGAGTTTTTAACTGATGTTACGTTTCGGAAAGATGGAGCACCTCATCATTATGACAGGCTGATTAGAGAGGAGCTGGACAATAATTATTATCCAAACCAGTTGATAGGCAGCCGTGGTCCCTTGAGTAGATTATGATATTTACATTCCTAAAAGAGTAGAAAAATGCTAATTACTCCGATTTTTATACCGTTTTTGATCCACTAAAAATCAATTTCTGTGACTGATTCGGATTCTGATATAAATATCAAATGCGGAGAGTGAAATTATGAAACATAAAATATTTATTACATTTTAATTTTTATATTGGTTTTATTTGTTCACTAAGCTGCATTATAGTGGCAAAAGTTATAATTCATGCTTTTTCGCTAACACAGTAGCTTTGTCAATAGTGATTTGAATACTACAAGTTGCTTCTTACACTTATATTGATATACCACAGGTAACGAATATTACTGGAGTGAGTTTTTTCCCAACACCAAATCGTTATTTTTAACACCTCGACACGTGTTTCGATCACCAAGTGATCATCTTCAAAGAGGAAGATTGAAAGTTTTAATCTTCCTCTTTGAAGATGATCACTTGGTGGAAGGAAGATTGAAAGTTTCAATTTTCCTCTTTGAAGATGATGACTTGGTGATCGAAACACGTGTCGAGGTGTTAAAAATAACGATTTGGTGTTGGGGAAAAACTCCAGTAATATTAATTACTACACCAAAGGTTCCAAACAGTGCATCATAACCACAGGTAACCATAATTGAGACTACCTCCAACAAATTACCTAAACCCCTACCTCTTCAATTATGATCACTTGAAGCATTTTATCTCAATTCTATAGTAAAACCAATAATGATTGAGAGTAAAGCGCGTTGTCATATCTAAATTGTACGTTACTAGTTTATAGCAGAATCAAAATATAGTAAGCAGTAGAGTTGTAGGTTGTGACAAATTATGGATAATACACAATACTAGTACGATTAAAAGGTATTATTTATGACAAAAATCAGTAATGAGCTTGTAATGAGTAATACTTATACATTTCCTGATTACTGATCAGTTAAAATTCATTATTTTCTGTATAGTGTTAGATATTTATTTCAACTAGTNAAAATACAGCGCGCCACAGATCAAATAGTGTATTTTTGATACTGAAGATTGTTAAATTTGTTAAATGGTTTCTTTCATATATGAAAGAAAACAGAAAGTGAAAATCAGTTAACGGACTAAGTCAAAACTTCTGATCTGAATAATATAGGTGTTTCCCAGGTGTCTGTCCTGGCGCCTTTGTTGTTCTTTATTTATATAAATGAACTCCCTCCTTTTTTATTTTTCTTTGTTTCTTCTTTTCTTTTTCTGATTGATTCGGCCGTTACTTGATGAAGATCCATAGTAATTTCATACGATTTGATCTCCACAAACTTTATTTGAGAAATATATCACGACATGTTTCGCTAACACATTAGCTTCTTCAACAGTGATTTGAATACTACAAATTGCTTCTTACGGTAATATTTATATACAATAGGTAACTACAATTAGGAGTACCGCCATCAAATTATCTAAACCTCTACAAGTTTTATATACCTGAGGTACCTCTTCAATTATGATTACCTAAAGACCTAAAGCATATTACCTCACTTCTACATCAATAATAATACTTTCTCGTTTTTTTTGAGAAAAGAAATTCAATAATGGTGATCTATTCAAATCCAGTTGGTCATTCATTAGAATGTTTGAATTTTTAAGTTTATTAATTTCCATTGCTTCCAAATGATTCAGTTTCAAACCTTTATTTTCTATGTGTAAAATTTCGAACTCTTCGTTAAAGATATGATTTTCTTCTAAAAGATGATTTAAATCTGTTGAACTTGTTTTCTTATTTACATAGCTCACATGATGTTCCCGGATTCGATTCCTGAATGTATATTCGCTGTCAATACTTCCACCCCGCTGTGATATAATCTCTAAACAAAATAACAATCCTATATATCTCTGAGAATACACAATCTTTAGTAACGTCAAATAGATTGCCAAAAAGATTTTGCCCAATTTAGCAAATACATATGTATCTATTGTATAACAGTATTATATCATATATTATACAATTCGTTGTTTGTACGGTAATTTACAATTTCCAAAAAGGAAATAAGGTCAACCGCATCGCCTGTATTGAAATTGTATAAAATATTTGTTTGGTTTTGCTGTTATAATCGATATATTTTTCAGGGCAGATTCTGCTCTGCTGCATTTACAGTAAAGAAATCGTAGTTTATGAGAATATATAATCACTGAAAGTTTAAGAGAAACACTTGTTAAGATTTGTTTAGAATTCTTCCTGATAAAAATATGAATAATGCTGTTTGTTGAACTCTGATTCAGAAATTGTATCAAAGTAAATGCAAGTATTAATATTTCAAGATCAGAAAAACAATAACAAAACGTAATCATAATTAAATGAGATTCGCTCAGCACAAGACAGTTACATGTAAATAGGAGTTGTTTCGAAATTCGTTTGGCATAGTTTCGAAAACATCGAATATTATGTAGCCCGGATGTTGTTCCTGTTATCGAATAATGTTTTAGAAAATGAGTATAATAATATAGAAAAAAATTTGTTTAGTCATTCCAGATGGGTTGTCATAATGGTTATCTTAATGATTTTGTTCTCAATTTCTCAGAATATTTCGATCTACCTATCTGAGTGAATCAATTCCAGTTAATTTTTCATGCATCCCATCATGTTTATCTACTACGAAAATGTGAATATCCACTTCAAATCCTTTCTTTTGATTCAATTTAGACGCGAAATTCGCGGAGAAGCGCCAAAATGTTATCGCCAAACGTGAATGCGAGCGATCCCGCAGGTATAGATTCTCCCAACTAAATTTCTATTGAATTACGATAAACCCCTTGCCGGCCAGTGTCGTGCCTATAATTAGTTTTAATTAGGGTAGCAAATGGAACATGACTTCTTTGTAATTTCTTTTCATATTTTATTTAGTATTTAAGGTAGTAGTACAGTTCAGCAAAATGTTATATAATGACTGGTTTTTTGTTAGGCGTTGACATTTTTTCAGAAACAACACAAATTATTCAGACAATGCCAAATGCCAACAGTATTGGAGGACAAGTGATGATGCGCCTCTGTACAGAGCATTTGTATGTCTCACAAGAGCTGTAGTAAGGGTTATATTGAAAATGAGTTTGTTCGCATGGGGTAGGCTCGCCATCACGTTTGGCGCTTGTTGTAGATTTCTTTCTCAAGAAGAATTTCTAAAATGAAGAACTCATTGTAACATTGTAACAAGTTAGCAATCAAACTAAAATCCCACAATTCTCTTCTCTTGAACTGCTGATATTTTCTCAACAAAGTACGGTAAATATATGTGATTGATGACTTGTTTATTTTGTGGTAACTCACGGTCACTTTAATGAAATGAATGAAAACACTTTTGTCTAATTACCACTAGTTGATTTTATTTATACGAGCGGTTTCAGGTTTGACCCCGTTATCAAGTATACAACTCACTTGTACCTCCTTGATAATGAGGACAAACCCGAAACCGGTCGCATAAAATCAACTAGTGGTATTTAGACAAAAGTGTTTTCATTAATTTCATTAAAGTAGAGTTACCTACAAGCAATTTCCTACAGTGATTCGAAACTCAGGTATGCGATATGCCTCTGGAAAAGTTCCGCTGCAGTTTCGGAAGTTTTTATCAGTCAAAAGCGTAAATTGCGTTCTCTAGCACATATTTAGGGAATCATATATTGAATTCTACAAAAAGGATTTGAAGCTTTATATCTTCTATTAATTATCTGCGAGCGCTTTCGACAGTTGGTAGTACTGTCATCATCTGGCATTCCTCAAACTGCGCATTGTACTAGTACTATGTTGCTGTATCTCTGCTGTTCCAATGTTTTGACAGAATCAGAATCAACGAACTTAAGCGTGCGCAGTGTTACAGAACAGTGCTTTCAATCAAAATATTGTTCTACAGCGCCATCTAGTGGCTAGTTACAGAAAAATCGATAGCCTAAAAACCTTCTCTATGAAAAATTACGTATACATGTCAAGTTTCATCACGATCGGTTGAGCGATGTAGAAGTTTATCACTCACCAACCAACCAATCAACCAACAAACATCCATTTTTATATATTAGATTGGATTTATGTATGCCTTTGTGTGTTCATTGTACCTTTGGATCAGTTTTTGCTTGGTTTGGCCGATATAGAATTTGTTGCAGTTGCACAACAAGACCTCACATTCAATATATTAAACAAAACCATACACATTCCTAGACAAGATCTAACACAAAGAAGAGTACCTGATGCAGTACAAATACAGGCAAATTTACCTAAAGTAGGTACCTGAACTACCTAAGTTGAGACGATCTGACCGTATAAAGAGGCAGACGACAGGATGACAAGTTCAGTTTGAGGAGTGCCTAGAAGTTGACAGTACGACCAGCTGTCGAAAGCGCTCGCAGATAATTAATAGAAGATATAAAGCTTCAAATCCTTTTTTAAAATTTAATAATAAAATACTGAAAATAAAGGAAAATTTGTTGCATCTTTCAAAAAATTCATGTTTATTATGCCAGTGGTAAACTTCTATGTATTATACTCCATTCGCGAAAGTGAATAGGTACTGCATATCTATTAGAACTATATAGGACATCGTTTTTTCAACAAACTCCCAGAAAAAATGCCGCACACGAGTTCATAAACTGAAAATTTTTGTATTCACTTTACAAATTTCGTATTTAATATTTGCCCGTGTTATTTCAAAACTTACTAGGACAGTTTACTGTGAGAATTTTACTTCGAAGGTTTACAAAATGGTGACACTTTTTTCGCTATACAATAACTTCAAGCACCATTCTTGTCTGAAGAAGATGTTGTACCGCGAAACACGTATCGCGGTTTTGTGAACTTCCATAGTCAAACTCTCACGGTGAACTGAATTAGTTAGTCATGTTATTTTTTTAATATATAGTTTCCTCTTATCTACTACTCACTGTTACTGACAACAATTTGGTGAATTTCCAAACTTGTCACTGTCAAAGCGAAATGAAGAATCATTATTATTATTATCACACTTCCGGTTCCATTTTCGTCATGACTATCGGCAGATTTCAACTCAGTGGGGTCGGGAAGGGATAGAATCACCGGTATCCTAATTATTACCTCTTGTACTTAAATTTTCAGAAAAGTGACTCTGACTAAGTTAATCAGATATTTTTACCTGACCTGAGAAGGGCATTCGACTTCAATTAATGAAAGTTTGTTCATAAAATTGATGCAAATAAATAATCCTCTATCACTGACGCTGAACAGTTAAATAACATTCGATCTGAATTGAATAATACTTCCGACACAAATTCTGATTCGGTGACAATGAATATTGGTGTACCGTAAGGTTCTGAAAGAGGTCGCATTTTATTCAGGACATATGAAATCAATCATTTGGGTTGCAGAGCGAATATGTCTACATATTTTTGTGTCATAGCCTCGCATCAAAGATACCGTATCGAAGGCTTTAGTCAGATCTAGAAATATAGTCATGCATTATTTCGATTCATCCGATGAGCACACAATGTTTTTGGTCCAATACTGCGTTTTCTGTAGGTATTTGAGTTTTTTTTGAATTCATACTGTCTGTCAATTATTATTTTATGTTTGTCAAAAAATTTCATTATTCTGTTTTTTAAAAGTTTTTCAAAAACTATTGCAAAGTTACTTATAACAGATATCTGTAATTATTTGTATTTTTATGATCTCCGCTTTTATATATAGGTGTAACTATTGTTTCTTTCCATACTGTGCCACTCGTGAAGGTTATGGTAAGAATATCTAGTAATGGTGTTAGAATATGAATTTTACTGTGGTGACATCTGGTATCACAGTGAAAGAGCAACGTCTGATCACAATACATGAAGGTGGTGAAAAGGAGTTTTTACCTAATGCTTATATTAGATGGAATTCAAATTATAACACAGGTGATTATCACAACGAGATACATTTTGATAATCATAAAAAATAGGTGTCGAAACAGTTGATTCCGAATTTGCCGTTGAGAGGCGTTGTGGTGACCAATAATGCATATCTATCATATGCATATAATCTGTATCTATAGAGTAGGGAAGATGAGTGTACTCCACATTCATCCTCCACTCAAAGGACTTAGGCCACATGTGACCCATTGCACATTGTACTCGAGGAGTTGTCCTCCTAGGTCATCGTCCATCCTGTCCTTTCCAGGAAGGTGGACATGTCACTAGGAAACCTGATTCGGTCCCCAGCGGGGCAGGCACAAAGTATATGCTCTGCTGTTTCATCATTTTCCAAACAGAGGCGACAAACAGTGTCTTCCGATTGTCCGAGTCTCTGCATATGATGATTCAAATGACAGTGACCTGTAAGAAGGCCTGTTAGACATCGTAGTTTATCTCTACTGTAGTCCAACAACTGTTTGGTATCAAGCTTTGAAGAGTGAATAAACGCCTTGGAGTGAGCCAATCCTGGAAGATTCTGCCAGAAGTCCATAAATCTTCTTGCCATCCAGGTGTTCAATCTTTGTTTGGCAAAGCTTAAAGCGATGCCAATGACAGGTTCTGGTCCGATGAAGCTGCTTGCAGCACCCTCCTTTGCAAGGGAGTCAGCAGCCTCATTGCCTTCCAGGCCAGTATGACCAGGAATCCAGACCAGAGACAATCTGTTGAGTATTTCTATCGAGGAGAGTCGTTTTTGGCAATTTCCTACCAATTTAGACGTTACTCGGTAAGAGCCAAAAGCTTCCAACGCCGCATGACTGTCCGAGAATATTTTTATTAACTTGTGTATGAGGTTGGATTCTTCCAATCCCTACGCACACAATTCAATAGCGTAAATTTCCGCTTGAAATACAGTCACATAGGTTCCTAGGCAGGTAGATATCTCTGTTGTGGGTCTACGACTGAAAACACCTACACCAGAACCGGGAGGTGTTTTTGATTCATCTGTGAACCAACAGCTATCTGCTCTTAGTATTTCCTTCTCCCGGAGGATCCAGTCCTCTCATCTACTCGGGAACAGTACTTTATAAGGCAGTTTGTAGTTGAAAGTTGGAGGCATACAGTCAGAGGTCATTTACAGAATGCTGTGACTTCCAGTGTCGGCCAACAGTCTGTTGCACTTTGCATTAAATTGATTTGTGCAATTGGCAATGTGCACAAGTCTGTATGCAATCCATCTAGCTTCTCTCCCCAGCAGAATGTAGATAGGGGGAGAGGATATCTTGAAGGATCTCCATGGCCGCTCACGATGTGGTACGGATGGCACCACTGATAGCCAGAGACAGGCTCTGTAAGCCAGAGAGCTTCATCTTAGCTGTTTTCCGTAAAGCCTTCGGCCACTAGGCAATTGCACTATAAGTGATCATTGGTCTGACAATCATCACATAAATCCAATGGATCTGTTTGGGACCCAAACCCCAAATTTCATCACGAATCCTTCGACATGTCCATAGAGAGAGTCTTGGCTTTTTGTAAAACTTTTTCCAGGTGAGTCTTTTAACAAGGACAATACCACGATATTTAACCTCCGTTCCAAATGGAATGACCTCATCATTGAGGAAAAGTGGCATTAGATCGTCCAATTTTCTCCTCCTGGTGAAGGGGATTATCACAGTTTTGCTGGGGTTGACAGACATCGGCTCCCTCAGGCACCAAACTGTGAACAACGTCCAACGTGCTTTGGAGGATATTACAAACTACCCTTCCCGACGTGGACCTTGCCAAGATGACAAGGTAATCTGCATAAGCTTGTATATCTACTTTTATTCTATCGAGGGCATCAAGGTGCCTATCCATCAGGATCGACCACAGAAGGGGAAATAGTACCCCACCTTGAGGGCAGCCCATGGTGACCCTGAACCTAAAGGCGTCGCCTTGAAGAGTCGTAGTTACAGTTTTATTTACCAGCATGGCATAGATCCAGCCAGTTATGGTCGATTCTATACCTTTCCTAGCCAGAGACGATTCTATAGATTAAGGTAGTGCATTGTCGAATGCTCCTTCAATATCAAAAAATACAGCAGCCGCAATCTCCTTGTTGTCAAGGGATTGAGATATTTTCTCTACAAGGTTGTTTAATGCTGAATCTGTTGATTTGTCAATTCGATAAGCATACTGGTGGTTATTCGGGGGGATGCATATAATGCCACCCTCCTGATATGTCCGTCCAGTATCCTATCAAGTCCTTTCAACAGGAAGGATGTAAGGCTGTTTGGCCGTACCGATTTAGGATGTGGGTCTTTCCGACCCACTTCAGGTATATATACAACCCTTGCTGCCAACCAACTGGGTGGTAAATAGTTCCACGCCAGACTAGCTCTATACAATTTTGTGAAAAAAGGTAAAATTATTTCCAGTTGGTTTTGAAGAAGAGCTAAAAATATACCATCCTGGTATCTCAATCGCCACAAAAGAAATAACCAAGAAAGAAATGTCTGGCAAAAACATAACAATCTGCACTGATAGCAGACAAGCACTATTAGCCATGAACAGACAGCGTGTTACCTCAGGGCTAGTACTAGAGTGCCACCAAGATTTAGCCAAAGCCTCGGTAGATTATAACATTATCCTGAGGTGGGTTAAAGGGCACGACAGGAGTAAAGGTAATCGCATTGCCGACTCTTTAGCCAAGGAAGCGGCTGGACTAAGTATTTTAGGACCCAGTGGCACCCACGGCCTGATGACTTCGACAATTGCGGAACTAGTCAAATGTGACACCCATGCTCAATCCTTAAAAATATGGGATGGAATCAAAGGATGTAATCTAGCCAGGATCACCTTGGGCGACCCTGGGAAGCTAGCGCCGAAGAAATATCTGGCGATGACCAGGAAAAATCTACGCCTTACAGTAGGATTTCTGACTGGCCACTGTCAACTAAGGAAACACCTACATAATATAGGGTTAGTGGACACACCTCTATGCAGGATGTGTGAACAGGATGATGAGACTGTCAGGCATGTCCTGTGCGAGTTCCCGGAGTTATCGTCAATAAGAGAGTGTGTGTTCGGCGAGTCTTGGCCTACAACTGCCGATATAAAGGAGATGTCTCCCAGCGATCTGTCCACCTTCCTGGAAAGGACAGGAAGGACGATGACCTAGGACAACTCCTCGGAAGGATATAAAATGGGTCACATGTGGCCTAAGTGCGTGGGCTTACACTCACCCTCCCGACTCTACATATACAGGTACCATCCTCTCCAGGAGATTTGAAGGACTAGCGTCTTACTTACACCAGAAATTCACTTTTAGAACAGATGTGCGTAATATCAATGTGAGTTATAAAGGCCGACTAACTTTCGTCACCATTTTGCACAGAGTTCTTTAGAATGACATTCCCGAGACCATGAAACTTGATGACTTTAACCGTTTTAAAACCAAATTTCAAATGATTCTTACTATCTTCAAAGTATCAACGATCCTACCTACCTATTACAAGTCTTCAAATAGTCACAGTATTTTGAGTTCATTTTTCCCATTTTCTTTATTACTCTGAGTACTAGGCGACATTTTTGAGGTCAAGTGGAAGAGCAACTGAATGATGACTTGTCATAATGCAAATTGAACTTCGCCTTTTATCTTCATACAACAATTAAATTGTACCCGAATAATTTGCTTGAAATGTATTTGAAGATAATAAAGATGATATTATTATTATTATCAGTATTATCCTTCATGATACTATTTTGTCCTAGAACGCCCTCAATGGCTCTGTGCAAACTGGATGATATAAATTGAAAGGGGTATATTTTCAGGAGATATTAATTTTTGGGAACGAAAGGTTTCGGCGTTCTACTTCTCCATCTTTATATGAGAAATGTGGGAATATTCCGAAGGAAGGAAGAAAACAATTGATTTCGAAATGAACTATTTACAAAGATGTGTAGATCATGCAGACATAAACTGGAAGAAAACGCACTCTTGACACAACTACTTATACACATTGAATTACACGAAAGAAAACATACTTCTCGAAACAACTACTTCAATATGAACATTGAATTATGCAAAAACCACTTTTTCCTATTCAGTTTGTACCCCAAACGATCGTTATGGAATTGATTCAGATATCATTCACAGGATTGATACACAATATAGTATGTGAAAGAGGAAAAATGTCACTTACATGGAACACTGTCATCCTCAATGGCGGACATGTAAAGTATTATGAAATCCTCGAATTTGTTAAGTAAAACACTAAATAATGTTTATGCGTTTTATTCATCATTCAAACATACAAGCAAATATGTTTGCAGCATGGTTTTTATTTGAAAAGTAGATTTATACAGCATATTTCAAATATTCACGAGACAATTATCTAAAACTAGACTATTCCTTCTTCCACTCCTCTACCTCTTCCTGTGGGTTGGATCTCCAAGGTTTCAATTGATATTGCTCTATGATATTATATGGCAGGTAGGGGTATATGTCAGAAAGAAAAGGCTTCAAGTCTGCTTCAATCATTAGCCCACAAAACTCATTCAGATTTTTGCTCCCATACGATTATTTATGACACATTGCCACTCCAAGCTCATACTTCTCGCTGAGCTAAGTTTTCACCTCTTCAGCATCATGGCATACACCCAAATCATAATTTGATGAATGTAGAGTATCGAAACTCAGATCGGCTAATTCACAAGACATCCTTCTTATAGCAGAATCCAAATCTACGGTTTCCGGACACTCCTCGGCTAAATACGACGTCCACATATTTGTTGAAGAAAGCTCTGAAAAAAACACAAATTATATTAGTTTGGAAATAATGTATATGAAAAGCACTCACTTGGATTATTTGAACATATTCCAAGTGAGCTGATACATATTTCATGTTATTCTACCATATTTTCACTATTCACAGATCAATTCAGTCTATGCCCAGAATATTCAATCTAACACAGAAAATTAAATCCATGAGCGGGTTTTACAACAGGGATAATCCTGAGAACTCTGACTTACTTAAATAATTCTGTAAACATGAATTTGGCTTTTGATGAATTCACTTCACATATTATGTCTTCCGTGAAATACTTTTTGACACGTTTATTTGAATAGATTTACCATATCGTGTGGAAAGCATTAACATTTTTTCAATTTCATTTTATTTTAACAAAGTTTCACTTTGTTGAAATATTGCGAAATTAATCTTTTCGAAGTGAAATTTCAAGTCGTCCATATTAAAATATGGTGAAATTATGGTTTGAGAATATAAAATATGTTCACCTCTATAATGATGACGACGATAATATTTCTTGGATTTATAGATACTTGCTGTCACCTTGAAACTCATAAAATACTAATTAAGTATTCGAATACTTAAGGTAATCTAAATTGAGTGTGAAAGCATATACTCTGAGCACATATAGGAATTATCAAGAAGGTAGGCCATGTATTGAGGAGTCGAACATCAAAGTCATATGACGCGCTCATACCTCAAGGTCAAGTGTAGTCAATCAAGAAGTGTTGAGGCGAGGGGGTCAAAACGCGCAAGGCCAGATGACGCAATTCAAGGTAATTCAAGGTCAAACCCAAAATCATCTGAAAGGTACCTAGGCAAGGTCGGGTGACGTTGTCCAGGGTCGTTTCAAGATGAAGTGGTAGAGGGAGGATTTCGAATCCGAAAAAAAATCAGCTACTTGAATCCAACTGAGTTCTTAGTTCAAAGGAATATTGAAAAGCAGATCTTGTCTACTGCTATATGCTGGCACATTGAATGAAAATAATGAAAGGATTTCAAAAGTCCTCATTTTATTATTATTGATCTTAAAGAGAAATAGCATGGCTGTCAACTTTGCCTTTTGGTTCATGGTCAATATCCTGAATTAATTTCTTGATGAGGTTGTTCGTAGTGAGTTATAATACGACCATTGACGATATATTTTAAAATACAAAAAAATACAAAAACAAATGTCTAAGAAACTTGTTTTGTCATTTTTTTATTTTATTTAAAATGTTTTTCCAACTAAATTTCTGGAGCATATTCAAGCTTGAGTTTCACTTAACTATTGAATAAATACTTCATAACATTTAGATTGTTAAAAGAATATATTTGCCTCATAAGAAAGCCTAACTGTCTGTTTACTGAACTGTACATATTGTTGATATGGGTTATAAGAGAAAATTCTTTATTATACATGATCCCTGTGTCTTTTACACTTTCATTCCTTCATAAATTATTTTGCTCCATACGATTTTCAAATATGAAAGGATATTTCAATCGAGTTATATGTAATACAATCCTGTATTGTATTGATATATTTGAATCTTTATAACAGAAATTATCTTAGTTGATACGAGACTTATTATTCAATTTCAATACTTGATTCACCATTCTACCACTCAGTTTCCTTGGAAAACCATATAATTACGTCAGAATAACGTAAGTAAAACAAGCAATCTTCGGAAATTCTCAGAAACAGCTCTGACTTGGTATTTTTTAAGTGTTTGTTTTTCAATATTGTTTGAAATCAAAATCATTTTGATGGGGAACAGAATTATTTTTATTTTTTAAATAACATCCATGATATCTATTGTGGAAATACACTTTTGCGTAGCCTTTTTTAAAATTTTGTATGTTGATTATTATGAAAAAACAAAATTGAATATTCACCTAATAACTATAACACCAACGTTGAAGTTGTTTTTGATGGATATAATAATGATGAAACTGAAGCATCTGCAAGAAATCGTAAATAAACGAGTTATACTTACGAGTATTACAATTATTTATTTGAAGAAGACATGTCTTCTTCATTTTGGATCAAATTTTCAGTTTAGTATATCTCTATAAACACATCACGATGTGTACAGGGTGAAAATACAGATATTTTCATTGAAAAGTACTTTTTCAAGTGGTTCTTCAACCATGAAAGTATTTATTATAAGAAGGGTAATGGTATCATATCCAGTGAATGAATTAATGAGGAAGATAATTGTTATGAAATTATGATATTTCATTAAATTGGTTTTAGTCGAATAAACTCGTTGTAAGGCAATAAATTTAACTGGAAACAAACTCATGTCTTCAATATCAGGTGCTGAAGCCTTCAGTACCATTATCACATCAATGTCCTCTGTTACAACAACTACATCACGGAAGTTTCCATCTAGAGGTGATAATTGAATGTTCCACATCACTTTCTCCTCAACTCCAAACAATATTATTTAATTTTTCATTTTGTGTCTCTGGATTGATATTATAAAAGGTACAATGAACTAAACATTTTTGAATGTTAGCTTAACATTTTGGGATTGAGCTCTGCTTGATTGTGATTCTATACAAAATTTCAGGAGATTTAGCTTCTTTGATCAAATGGTTATATGTATACAAAATTGCATTCACCTACAGTATCGCACATAAAGCTGGAAAGTACTTCAAATGAATATATCAGCAAATATATTATATTATTACTTTCTGTGAATGTTATTTGTGAGTGAATAACATTTACATTGTTCAATCTAAAAAGTGATATAATCTTCTCAAGTTTTGTAGCCATAATTTCACATCCTGCATAACTTTTCTCTGACATATCATGAACAGAAAGGATACCTGAAAAAATTATTTAGGCTTTACTGTCAAGGCCAATTCATTTTTCGAAAAATGAAAATAATCTTGAAATTCATTTTACACGAGGCAGATATTGATTTTGCAATCTCAAAATTAAATTAAATCAGTTTTAGTCCATCAGACCTCTTGTAACTGGGGCACACTGTACATATATTATTTCTCACAGACGCCTCAGTTCAATCATAATTATATTCATGAAAAGCATCTTTGAGTTTGACGTTATAGTTATCATAGGAATATTTACTGTTATTTTATTTGAAAAACAAGCCACGAAAAACTAAATTTTTATATGAACATCATACATATTATTTGAACAATATGACACCTCCTCAAATCGAGGCTGTTTCTGAGGAAAATACTTCATCGAATCGAGTAATACTGTATATTTGATAAATTCTACTGAAACATATTCGGGCTCATTTATTAGATGATATCATTCCAAATATTACAGACATTCTCTGTTTACATTAGATTCTCTCAAAATGAAATTCCAGTTCGTTTCTCTGATGAATGTTCATAACCCTAAAAAATCAGTGTTTCGTAAATACACTTATTCGTTGTCCCCATTGTGCTTATCAATTTTTTTTCAGTTGAGTGAATAAAATCAAGACTAAGGTGATACTGTCCTAATTTACAAAAGGTAAAGTACCTTTTCTTCACACTTTACCGTAACTACTATATTTTTCGGGGCCAATAATAAAATCTAACGTTCTACCCCATCTATTGTAAATATTGTTCAATAATACCAACGAATTCAAGTCAAGAAATTCCTTCCCCCGAGGCAAAGATTTTTGCTGAAAAAAATGAGCTTGCCCCAAGCCAAAATTCATAGCGAATGATAAAAGTTAGTACAAGAAAATAGCTTTAAATCATATATAATGTGCTTATCTACTCGAAATGAAAACTTTTCTGTCAACACAGAAGGTCATATGAATCAAGAAAAGTAAAATCATTCACTCTCATTTCATCTCTGTCATCAGTTTACACACTGAATGAGTAAGCCTGTCTCAAAATATGTTAGTAAAAGCATATGCTCTTGTTTTATTTCTGTTGTTCAATATTTCAAAATATTTTCTGTCCAAAATACAGAGAATTTTTTGTAGTTGTCAGAAAATTGAGAAATAACATAAAATGAAATAAAACTTTTGTGAACAAATTTGACAGACTTGTATGAATTCATTTTTCTGTAAACCAGCTATCGTCCCCACATACAAACAAAATCAGTAATCTAAAATCAACACTAATCTAAGAGATGGAAAACTTTCAGCATTATACTTATTTTTTTCAAAATCAATCTGATTCACTTCAAAACGTTTCAAAATATTATAAAACAAAAACAACGTCTCTGATATAATTGTACCATTATTTTTCAGAACTTTTAACCAACTCCTGTCAATGGGCAACAATTTTCGCCAGCCAGACCGGTGTTCCATTTCTGGATATTGAAACTAGAAAAAAAATAGGAGAAACCCGCCATTGGTAGTTTTACATCTAATACATAATTATTATGAACAATCAGTATTTTATATTTTTCATTCAACGCCATCAATATCCCATCATTAGTATTTTCATTTTTCACCAGTGAATTTCTGTCAGCTTTCAGTCAGTAAAACATTTCCAACATCTCTCAGAATAATGAACTTTGATAAAATTCACTCAAACAAATGTATGTTCACAATTACAAATTTCAAATTGAAATAAATATCTACCTGAAGACAACACAAAACAAAAATGCGACCTCAACCTTCAAAGTGATTCACTATGTAAAACAAATTCAACTCAGTTGCTCTATCACGGGTGTCATCGGTTTGTGAGACCGCTTGAATTTGTTTTGTCGTGCGATAGTTTTAATTTTGCGTTAACTAACCTCAATGAGTCTCACGTTCACAGACAAAGTATTTTTGCTTTCTTGGATTCATTCAACCATAACGCATGTTGATACTCATACTCGAATAACGAAACATAGTAGCGTTGTAACCCTTGATAATCCTTTTGACAACAAAAAAAGATAAATATAGCAAAATAAACAATAATATATTTTAGCAACTCTGCGCAGAAACTGATTGAGCAATTATGGCAGATAATAACCAGGCACCCAATGAATTTCATAATGAACTTTGCAATGATTTTGAACACTCATTTCCAATTGAAAAGTTGAACACAAAAAGGCATGTTTAACCCCAGGTATCAAAATATCTGCAAAAAATATGAGATCTCTGCACTGCATTCGTAAATTCAGATATTATTCATCGAAAAGCCATTAAAATAGAAAGAGATATTCATTATAAATACAAACAGGATAAAAGGTGCTAATAATAAAAGTGAAGGTTGCTAGAAAGTGATCAATGATTTGAGAGGTAAAAATAATGAACATGAAGAAATATTAATCGATGCTGATCAGCTAAATTTCTACTATCTCGAAATAGCACCCAAGATAATCAATTCAATAATAATGCCTACATAACTGAAGAATTTCAAGTAACTAACACCAGTCTTTCAGAATTCAAAAATATTTTCAATGAAACGCATTACAAAAACTGCTCTATTTGAGAGTGAAGATGTAAATGACCTTTCGAATTTCCAACCAATTTTGCTTTCAATCAGTTTACTCAAGTTGATAGAAAAATTACTGAAAAAATCGACTTCAAAGCTTTTTATTATCGAAAAATATAATAAACTGAACAGCAGTTCGATTTTAAACCAAACAAAGGAATCAATGGTGCTGTCTTGTCGTTCATATCAAGGATGTATGAAAACATGAATAAGAATGAGTGTGCCGCGGCAGTATTTTGTGATTTGTCGTAGTCTCTCGATTGTGCAAATCTCTGTAAAAAAATTCTGTTTTTCCGTTAACCAGCTACGAACGACAACTCTCAAAAGTCGAAACTTTTGCGAGCTGAGGACTAACGAGGTGTTATCTTTCAAAGTGTGAGTCATAACATGGAGTATTAGGTACTGCTGCGAAAGCTTGAATTTTATGGATTTTAAAACGGTCGAAGTCATATTTAGGATATAGCAAATAAATTCAGTAAAGTTTAAGAGAAATAGAGTGTTTTTATATATAGTTGTTATTATATCTTTCCTAATCCCATTAATAATGTAAGTTGTAATAACTCTATAAAGATACTGTTCTTCAGTCAATAAAGCATATCTTGATTGATTGATTATTTTTCATTCAGATTTTAGGGTGTGAAAGATAATCATAGTGCACATAAAATGCTTGAGGTAATTAACGTATTTAATTTTCGACCATTTAAATAGGTATATTAAGATATCCTTAAATAATAGACATTTGCCATTGCGGACTTTTCTGTTTTATATGTATACTTTACACATGTATAAACATATATTAGTTTTTTACAAATATTTAAATCCATTATGGATTTTCATTAATTAATTACCATTTTTGAATAGATTTTTTTATTTGCATTCATTATTTTCAATATCGAATACATCAGTAATTACGGTAGGTAGTTGATTTTAAGACCGAGACAATAGGCTTATGGTGCGTGAGAAAAAAGTTACATATGTTTTCGAATGAAAATTAGAAAGATATCTAGAGAAAACTGCATCGATTGTTGTTCCATTTCTTGTGTTAGGCTCATTTCGGTTATTATTAATTTGTAGTTCTGATTTATCTTGTTGAAAGTTTATCAAGAGTTGTCCATCTTCGGACGCGAAATCAACATTGAAATCTCCTGCTAAAATTAGTGGCAACGTACGATACTTTTGTCCTAATTCTTCAGAGCCTTCTCAACCGTAAATGTGCCCCCACGGTAATATACAAAACGTAACTCTTTCTCTTTCTATCTTCACTAACTTCTACCTCTCTACTTCCGTTCGCCTCGCTCGATCAGATTTTTCGCAACGCTCTCATCACGCATTCACCAGCTTACTTCCCAAGTCAAGCGGGGCGTAAAGAAGTTTTACTTCAGAAACAAGTTCATTCAACGAACTCCTTCTCATTCTCGTTGATATTTGCAAGGCTTTGTTAACTTTTTCATTTTTCGGTCAATTTCGGAATTAATTGCACTATAAAATACTTTCTTATCCTCTACACTTCCACAAAATTCTTCAAATTGAGTACATATTTCATTTCTTCTGTTTTTTCTGGTTATGGTCGTCGCTTCCTTGAAGGCGCATTTGACCTCCGCCTCCTATTACATAACATAATAGGAGCTTCGATGGATGGTACAGTTTGATTTGCTCGAAGCAATATCGTACCCTATATGTAACATCACTTGTCTGCTCTTAACTTGTTTGACATTTTTGTGTGGGTTGTTCTTAATCATTTTTTGAACTAATACAGGAAAATGTGGAACAATCACGATTTTGCGTGTCATCTTTGCTCAGGGGCCATGCAATCTTCTGTGTATCGTTCCAATTTTAGTATATTTACCGCCGAGGCGAGTAGGTACTATATTAAAGTATTATGAAATCNTATCGAAAAATATATAATCTGACGATTTCCGCAAGCCGAAATAGCAAAAATTCGTCGAGAAAGTTTAATGCGTGCAGCTGCGTGATGCCTATATTTCCTTCTCCGCGTTTCTATTCTTTTTTCACTTTTTCTTTATCTATTACTCTCTCACTCCGTCCCCACTCTGAATTCTGTTGCCATGACGCCATCACAGCTGATCACAGAGACTCGTTCGTAAGGAAGATGATGATTAATTAATCAATTAATTGATGGATGTAGCCGTTACTACGTGGTAGGAAATCATAATGAAGAAAAGAGAAATGCAACTTTCTATGTTTTTACCACTTTTATTTGTAACTAACGTTACTGCAGTTTCGTCCTATAAAAAAAAATCTGTCTGTCTGTTTAAAAATCTGTTTTTTCGTTAATCAGCTGTCGCCTCTATACGAACAACAACTCTCAGAAATTGAGAAACTTGTGCGAGCTAGGGACTAACGAGGTCTTACCTTTTAACGTGTGATTCCTAACACGGTTGCAGGATCATTTCAGCTTCAACCCGATGAATTCTCTCGAGAGTCGGGCGCACTTCCACCGCGGCCAATTCCACAATAAATAAGGACTATAATATGAAAAACCGAGTTTAAAAATGTCTCGAAATGGAAGGACTCCAATTCGAACATTTGTTGCACAATTAATTTTTTTGTGTAAATAAATTACTTACTTCATTTCAATTTTCATTAAAATTATAGTGTTCGTTTCGGATGTTATTATTGCTACCATTTTCTTTTCACATATAATATATTTTTGGTGTAGATATGTGTCAGATAATCATATAAGGTTTTCTTATTCGAAGTTCACTGTAGAAAACGCTCAGAGCAATGGAAAAAATATGAATAGGTACCTAAAAATGAAAAAAAACTCTCGAAAAACTCTACGATACGTAAAAGTTGCTATTATGTTTTTATTCAACTCAGTCAACCAATTTCCAGGGCCGTAATTTAAAAGGGAATAATTCACAAAATTATAATCGAATATTACCGAAACATCCCGAAATATAAAATTTAATTTAATTTCTCAGTATGAAGTGAACGTCTACGATCCAAAATCTATAACAGAAAATACAGGTCTGTATTTAAAAATTCAAAGATGGGGTTTGCCCAAGTGAGATGACACTCTGTACAAAAGACTCATGGATATATGCTGAGATGGGCTCCCAGCATATATCCATGAATCAAGTGCCGATAGCAAAATGTGGAAATATTTTCAATATGTCTGCGAATAAAGAAGATATAGGCAAAAAAATAATTTGTGATTTTTTTATTTTTCCTGTATATCTCCAGAACCAGAAGAAATATATTCGATTTTTTTACATCATTGAATAGGTCTCTAAAATACACAACTTTGCCATCATCTAACCGACACTCTATCTCTTATCGTTTACGAGATCCCCATGTACAGAAACGAATTTGAATAGCCCTGTATATGTTTGTATATATAGATAAGTATAGATGTGTGTTCATGTATACATTTTTATTTATTGTATATATTATGCATGTTGGTCTCCGCACTGGTTTTCCCCTCAGTATACTTCAGGTCCAGAACTGTTATCTTTTTTGATCTTTCCATTTTACTACTTGTTATTATCGATATGTTAGTTATGTCTCCTATAAACTCTTAGCCTGTTTCCTGAAAGTAAATTATGATGAATGCTAACAGAGTGCTCAAACAAAATTTTGTGATTTTGTTAGAATTTGATACAGCAGGTATTGGCGGGTTTATAATACTCTACTGGGTCCGCCTTATTTTTGTATCGCAAATAGGTCGCAAATGAAATATTTTATGAGCGTTCGGGTCGTTCACCACCTGCAGTGACGTGAATTTGGCTATTCGATCAAAAATTTTTGTTTAAAATAATAAGTATGTTTATTTATATAAAATTGTATTGTCATAACACTTCGATTTGAAATATTAATATTATGATAAATAGGTATGCTTATTCAAGATGATATTAGGAATGAGCAAAACTTATGATGGGTAAATAGCTGATAAAACCGATGATGAATATTTGTCGAATGTTACAATTTGAAGGTTCTACAATTTCCCCAACTGAATGCTATAATTTCTAAATGTTGTTCTCTTTTCTCACAACACGTTTCATTTTTCGGAATCGGAATTTTTCAAGGATCCTTCGAAATTATGTGTGAATGTGTTTTTTTAACGGTTTTATTCAGCTCGGCCTGTTTGTTTGGGTTAAATTTTGTTGTTGAGAGATTGATCTGATATTTAGTACACACATTTAGTTTTGATGGCAATACGATCATCATCCAAGATGACCGCAGCTACAAAATGGCGAATTACATATTATTTCACAACCACCTCAATATGGGTATCATCTGACAGGGCTTGACTAATACTATAGTAGTACACTTTGAAAAAGATTCCAAATCCAATATAATCTATACTTTGTCAACAAAGAATCGGGATACTAGCATGGATCTCCAACCCAAGTCAAGATTTTGTATCGTGTCGAGGACTGTGTGTAAAAAAAAAAGATAATAATGATGAAGATAATGTACTATGAACTAAGAAAAACACATGACCTCACCTCGAAGGAATGCAGTCGGAAACCGCCGGTAAAATTCTAGTACAGAACCGACTACAGAATTCTCGAAAGGACCTTTACTGATATAAGCCCGTCTTCCCGACCCGATTAAACAAGAAATTCAAATAGTGGAAATAGATTAAGAGTTAGTTGATAAGTGTTGTGATAAATAAATTAGTTTGTGATTATTGAAATATTGTTTGAAATAAATTTTATTAAGACAGTTAATTCATTAATTTGTCACAGTATTTACATTTTTACTCAGGTTACTCTACGCTCAATAATGTTATTATAGTTTTATCTGATTGCTTAGGATAGTGGTGTGATGACTGCTACCTAGGGTCTAGTGAACCATATTTCAGTACATTATCAACATCATTTTTTTATAAAACCGTTCAACATATATTTTTTTCTGCTCATTTCATTCACTCGAGCACAAACGGGCCAGGCTAAGCAAATAACATGCAGCACATATCCGATTTCGAAAACCAGATAAATTCAGTGTCGCTCCACATGCCTTGGAGAACGACTATAGGATGAACGAAAACTGTTCATATGGAAAAAGATGTTTCGGGAGGGCTTTTATTTCCAGTTTGTGTTTGGAAGTAACTTCTATGAATGATCTAAACATCTTTGTACATAGTTTATTTTCAACTTAATTGCTTTTTTCCTTCTTTGTGAAGTGTTCATAATGGTTTGTATATAGATGGAGAAGTGAAAACCAAAAAGTTTTTTTCACAGAAGCTGATTTCTTCTAAAAAACTATAACTGTCTCTTTCAATTTAAGCATGTGAACTTTTTTCAAATTGAATATATAAACAGAATGTACAAATACGTAAACCATAACAGATATACTGAACTCGTTTTACTGAAACATGCAGATGTTTCAGTAGTGTGCGAATTTCCTGGCCGACAAACCAACGTGGCCATCCGAGGAATTTCACGCAACCTTCAAATTCCTTCTCATGCTCCGCAAGTGTTTAGCAACCATTAATCTGATACATACCCAGCAAAATATTCATTTCATGGTGCATCACATGAACATAATTTGTAGACACATCACGTGCACATGTGACTCACAATGGACGGTGAGAGTTTCAGATGGATTCACGTGCTTTTGTTTTGTGCATGCCCGCATTGTTTAAAATAATTATAAACAAAAACAAAGGCGCACAACGTTATGTTGTCTTCGAGAGAATAAAGGCCGTCACACTCAATTTCGAGTTGAATCATGCACTAATAAGTCTTTGAGGTCCACATGGTTCTGTTGTCAGAGAGCAGTAAACGTTTTTAACTATGCAGGTAACTAATCAGACATACGGGTATATAATAATACCTTTTAGTTTTAAAACAGAAATCAGTTAGAATAGAGGAGTTAGCTTTTGATGAAAATCTTCTGAGTTCAAATACATTATCACACTTTTTATAGTATATACAGGGGTGCGCAGCGCAAAAGTTCGGAATAAAATTAATATCTTTTCAACCAGTATTTTAGTAAAAAAATTGCTGAAACACGTCAGTTGATTTCACGTTGTACGCATTTTTTGGCAATAAAATAATTTTTTTTCAACCCCTTAGCTGCAACCCTCCCTAACTTTATTTTTTCAAATGCAAACCTATGTTGTGTATGGGCTCATTGAAAAGATCGTAAAATGGATTCTGACCATACCCTTTTTTTTGTGGTTACAACGAAATGAGAAAAAACTCTTTTGAAAAGTTACAAATACCTAACTTAGTGCTATCTACGGGCGAATTAACGTAACAGATGCTGAAATTGGCCTCCACCCTCTACTTGGCAAGCTCCTAGGCGATGGTAAAACACGTCTACGGAATTCCGAATGGTCTCGGCCGGTATGTTATGTGATTCCACTCCAATTCTGCTCTTTAGATCTTCAATATTAGCCGGCCTATTTTGATAAACCTTGTCTTTCATATATCCCCAATAAAAATAATCTAATGGCGTTAAGTCTGGGGATCTTGGCGGCCATTCAATTGTACCACGTCGTTCAATCCAGCGTCCTGCAAATATGTCATCGAGATATTCTCTGACATTAATACCAAAATGTGGGGGAGCGCCTTCCTGTTGGAACCAAAGTGTTTCAGTGGGGATATCTGGATCTGCTTCATTGGGAAATATAACAGCTAATGCAGGGACTAATTCAAAGCGTAAAAAGTCTAAGTAGCGTGCAGCTGTAAGGTTTCCCTCAAAAAAGTATGGCCCTAATATTCTGTTGTTGATGATGCTTACCCATACATTTACTTTCTGAGGACGTTGCGTACGAGCTTCTCATATCCAGTGTGGGTTTTCCTGAGTCCAGAATCGATAGTTGTGCCTGTTAACTACGCCATGTAAATAAAAAGTAGCTCCGTCCAAAAACCTCCCAATCGTACGTCTAGACGCAGGATTGTTTTGGGCTAATGGAAACGTTGACAAATGTGGATATTCTTGCAGAGATACGGCAATGTCCAATTTTTGATCTTCGTCTAAAACATGTGGCCGGCCACTTCTGGTCAAGTCCTCACTGTACCATGTTCTTCAAATTTGTGTAAAATCTTACTCACAGTAGCCTGAGAAATGTGATTTTCCAGATATTTTGCATTAAATAAAGTACACACCTCACTTTGACTCCGCATTCTATCCCCACATCTCAACAATATTAAGACTTCGATACGCTGCCTCTCTGACAATAACATTTTTGTTCAGCAAATTGAAAACGAACACTTTGTAGGTACCCAATAATTGAAGTAAATATACATACAATTTTAATTTCACCCAGAAATGCCACAATTTTAAAACTGAGTCAAGACAATAGTTCTTATCAGGGCATTCATTTTGGTACAAAAAATGCAACAACCTTTTTCTCTTTTTGAGGTACACTGGTCAACAATTGCTTGGGATGGAACTAATTTTATCCACATTGTCACATGTAAACAAAATTTAGGTACTCAATTGAGTTAAGTGCCGTTGTTATTACCAACAGTGGTGTTTAGTTATATAAGAGCTAACATTATTATTTATTTTCAGTTTTATCAAGTTAGTTTGAAAACGTCCATGTAGGACGAAACTGCAGTAACGACAGTAACTGTGGAAAGTTTCATTTCTCATTTTTCATGATGATGTAAATTCTTAGATATATTTGTTAAATTTGTGACGATAGGTATATCTGTAGAATTTACAAGGTTTTTCTTTTCAGTAAGCGTTTGAATCTTTTAACCAAACGTTGCATGTATTATTCCTGTGGGGACTGTTTACAATTATTGCTTTCAGGCTTATTGGATTCGTCTATAACTTCAACACCCNTATATATATATAGTTTGATATAGTGATGATAGTTTTTAGTGATTTTTGTATCGTGGCAACTAGAATTATCGGTAAATTTTCAAATATTAGATATTTTCCTATTTCCATTGCAGGTTGAATCTACACATCTACAACATAGTGAACTGCGTATATTTTATAATCTCAACCCACGACACTTTGAACAATACATTAGCCACTTCTTCTCTGGTCTCTATCTAAACGAGAGAATCGTTTATGATTTCACAGTGCTTAGTTTTTTGCGAAGTCCCAATGAGTTGTTACAGTAGATATCAATAGTCAAATGAATAAAACTGTAGAAGCATTCAGGAGTATAGTTTGATATTGAGGTTATGGGCCTAGAAGACGAATGTACTGAAAAAAAAGAAGAAATATTTGTAGTACTAAATACCGTTTATCTTCTTGAGCACTGGAGAAGAATAGTTTCACTTCAGAACTTTCAAGAGAGTATATGAAGGGTGAGAACAGATTTGCTGAATGCATACTGACAGCAAATATGAGGACATAACTCACGGACTGCTACTTTCATCAAGACACTACAGACAGAAATAGTAGACAAGAAACACACTTTCCTGGAAGATCTTGATGAACCTTTTGGTCTTCGACTCCAATCCACTTGAACTGAAAAAACCGTTTTAAGTCATTATTGTGAGTCATTATTGAAGATAGATGATTCTCACAACGGACTGTACAATTTAGATTACTTTGTGCAATGAAAAAAATCAAGACATATTCATTTGCTGTTTAAGCAGAAGAAGAATTCCAAATTTATGATCACTTTACAGACTCCATCCACAACCGTTCTCTTCCATAGATCAGACTGGGCAATTCATTTTACGTCTGTTTTTGATTAGATAATGAAGTATAATGAAATTATGTTCAAGAATCTGTTTGAAATCTGTTTTTTCGTTAACCAGCTGTCGCACCCCTATGAACGACAACCCTCAGAAGTCGAAACTTGTGCGAGCTAAGTTAGCATAATAACTTAAATAATTGAGTCATTTGTCAAACCTATCAACAAGTGTTGATTAAATACATCCTTGATAACTTGTTGTCAATGGATATTAATTTCTCTAGACCTTCTTCTGAAAATTCTTATTTCTTTGAAAGTGCTACGCTTTCAACATCCTCTTCACCTCTTCAATTTAGTAAAACACGACAGTAACTAGACGCCACATGGTGGGTGATTGAAAATGTTCTAATAAAATTTCTCAAGGAGCAAACTCGGGAAATCAGACGGACTGAAGAGTTCTCAATAATTGTGGAATTTGGAAATAATGACAAGAATGATGAAAACATATGAAAGATATGAAAGATTTTTATCATAACGACAGCTTGGAAATACAAGCCCCGTTATGGTATGATACTGTAAAAAAGTAATGCAAAACTACATGATCTACTGACGATAACTAAATTCTGGTCAGCAGGGAGAAGAAAACTCATAAATTTTCGAATAGTACCACTAACTATTTTGATTGTAGATTCAATTACAACTCTTAACTGATAATCGAATTTGGTTGAAAGGTAAGATCTTGTTACTTCTCAGCTCAGGCAACTTTAGATTTCTGATAGCTGTAGGAGAGTTATTCAAATAGAGATGACAGCTAATTGATGTAAAAATCTATTCATATTGAGAAAAGATCTAGCTGAGAAGCATTATCGGTGAGGATTGTCTTCTGAGACAATTAGACTTTCAGAAGTGGAAGTGAAAAAATATTTGATGAAATTTTTGATGAAAGGTAATGGGGCCTTAGGAATCTAAATATATTTCAATTCCAGTTTCTTGTTGATTTCCTTCAATTAGTCATTACTACCGAAGTTGTGTGAGTACGTTTTGAAACAGTTTCCTATAATACATTTTTTCGTACATTCTATTTATACACCTTTTTCAACGTAGTGTTTCAATCGATGAAATTATTATTGTCCTTTTGAGTACAAATGAAACTCATCTACTCAAAGGCCTTGGTATTCAAACAACTATTCCACATTAAAAAAAAAACTCTCAAAATAGGTGTGAGAGCAACGTTTTTTCAACAAGAATTTCAGTTTCAATTATTCTGATTTCACCTTCGCATTATTTGCAATGCACTCTATATGTCTCAATATTGTACCCCCAAATCCATAATTTCACAAGATTTCCATACACTGGTCTTGATTCCTTGAAAATTTTGTACCTAATGACAGCCCTGCTTGTTCACAACACTTATTACTATCCAACCGGTACTATATCATAAATGTGAACTCGAACAATGTATGAATACCATGACAATTAGAAATATTTCTATTGAACTTTTTCATTCTCATTTAGAGATGATTTGTGAGATTTGTGACATGAAATTAACGTCCTTACAAAATACTTTATACTAAGGACGGGACGTTCTGCACTGGAAACTTCCCAACTGTAAAATTGTCCAGATCGTAAACGTATAACAGGATGGCGTGTCAGTAATTCAACGACAATGAAAGTCGTTGATGCATGTCGGAACGATTTAGAATCTCGCCCATCTAATTTAGATAAGAAGAGTTAATTTCTGGGGACTAACAGAAGATTCACAAATTATTTTTGTCCTAGGAACATATATTTGAAATGATCACAGAAAAAAACAAGGAATAGTGGAAAAAAATTGAAGTATTAAACTATTCTGATCGATATTGAATAGACTTATTGGCCGATACTTGATGAAAATCCATGATATACAAGCGATTTTCACACAAACAATTGACTTAGCCAACAAGTGCTCTATTATACAATAACTTTTTAGGTTTGACTGATACACTCACCGCCACAATTAACCGCCTACCTATATCATTCGTCGCCATGTATGTTTTATGTTAACTATGGCTTATCAATTGTTTTTTTTTTGTAAAGTGGCTGCTTTGATAAAAAATTAACACTCATACCATTATTTCGTCTTTTAAATTTGTGTCACCAATGGATTTTTGGAATTTAGTCGTTGTTTGACATTGTAGCATTTGGTTACTGTGTTATTATTTCCTGTTCATATTTGTTTAGTATGAGTTCCCTTATTGTTTTTGACTGTAAAAAATGCCACTCGACGCAACTGATGTAGCCAGGGCAGAGGCTTTGGCTGATGCTGGGTACAGCCAACGTCGCATAGCTCATACTCTCGGTGTACCTCGAACTACGGTACGGGATGCTATCAGACGATTTCCGAAGATAGGTTCATACACCCACAGGCTAGATCAAGGCCGACATCGATGCACTTCTACTCGAGATGACCGCTTCTGAAGGGCGTATACGTCTTTTTGAGGTGAGAAATGTCCGTTTGAGTGAGCGTACCGTTAGAAGACTGGCAGAAAGAAATTTGAGGGGTTTTTCTTCCAGCTCGTTCCCCGCAACAGCTCTCACAACACCGCAGAGCTAGACTTGCTTTTGCACGAGAATATGCTAACTGGGCAGTCGTCTCAGACGTGAGCAAAGTAGCCTTAAGAGGTCCAGATGGACGTCAGCGGGTCTACAGGAGCCAAAATGATAGGTTTGTTCCGTGCGCTATAACAGAAACAGTGGGCTACTAGAAAGGTTACTTAATGGTTTGGGGAGGTATGTATGAACGCAATTCATGAGTCATTTTATTCTTGTTTCATCTTCATTTATTTCTCGATCTGAAAAAATTATTTTCGATTCCTCCAAAATATTTTGCAAACACCGACATCTCATAATCTCTTTGCCCTTGTATCGACCATGGAAGTACTAGAAAACTGCTTTCTGTCTTCAGTATCACTTGTTCTATAGCTACCACCAAGTAGAGAAAGATTTTGTTTACCAAAAAACGAAATGTGAAAGTTTATGAAAACGAATAAGATCAGACCATCCATTTTGTAACTTTCAAAATGTAGGTACTACATTTCCTACTTGCAGAAGATTTAGTTTTGAAGCTTCATCATGAAGATGAATAGTTTCAAATCTACAGATTCCAGAATGAAAAAATGAATTTAATGTATACTACTCACCTTCCTACAGAGGGACATTGGTTCAATAAAAAATTAAAAACTCTCCATCCTCGGCAGAAAGTTTGAAAGTATGAATTCTAACAGGAAATCAATTAACGCAAATATTCAAATTTACTTTTGAATAACCAACAGGAAGATATTCATTCCCCATTATTGAAATTCTTCTTCAGAAAATGTCATCAATTAACATATTACAACTGATTTCTTAGAAATAATATTGTATCAAAGTTTACTTTTCATGTCTACTTTTTTTGCCAGTATTGATGATTTATCTAATTGAATTTTGACATAAAGTGCTAATATTTTACCTGTTTCGTAGAAGAAAATTTGTATTGTACCTAATCAATATTACTTTTTTCCCAACCCTAAACTGTTATTTTAATAGCTTGGAACGTGTTCCAAACAGTGCATCACTTGTACCTAATCGTTTATTCAAAATCTAGCTGTTTTAACAGATTTAATCTTATCAGTTCTGTCATTACCTACTGATATATATATATAAGATATTGTAGAATAGTTTTATGGATGTATCAGTAACTTACGGAGCTGCCGTACAGCAAGACGCGTTTTAAATAAAATGCATTGTAAAAGTGTTATTATTATCATCATGGAGAGTTATATGATGAAATCATGCGATACTTGATGAAAATCCATAACGGATTGAAGAAACATTATTGTGAGATTTTCACTAAACAGTTTCACAAAAACGCAACACGTGTTTCGTTATACAATAGTTTCTTCATGGATAGTGAAAATAATTTTCACAAGTAACATGTCAGAGCATTCATAAGTTGATAATCAATAATCGACTAATCTGTTTTTCCTTCCAGTTAAATATAAATCATTCCACTTCTTAAAAATCACTTTTTTAACTATATGAATAACTGAAGTAATGAAATATAACATTTTATTTTCTTTTAACTTCTACATGGCAACTGTTCTTAGTTATTAAAAGACTCAAATAGTCTATGTTAACTGTTGAAGTTGAAGATTGATGAACAATTGAATGTAATTCGTAAATTGATTCAAATTGAATTATGAAATAAATAATTTCAACCAACCTCACAAAATTATAAAAAATGTGATCGTACAACAATATTTACAACAACACGTTATAGATAAAAGTCCGTTCATTAGCCAAAACTGTATAGAATATCCTAGAATATTTAACTACAAACTCGTTCATTACTGTAATTTTTAAAGCAACTGTTGACAAAATTCAAAATTTGTCTCTCACAAAATAACATAAATAATAAAACGCCTATGATCCTATCAGTTCATGCTGATATGGTTTTAAATTTTGGATGTTACTATATTTTTATTTCATGTGAAACACTTGACGTGACATCACAACTGAAACAATCATTACACTTGTGGCCACAGAAACCCAGTAAAAATCTATATTAATACAAACTATAAGCACACACATAGATATTTACCCACTACAAGAGTCTAGTTTATGCCTGAAACCGTTCGCCGACAAAGAATAATAGCCACTTAAAACACAGATTATATTATTCAATCCACATAATCAGAAAGGAAACATCCCATTAACATCCAAATTTCATAAAACACGTCGCACGAGTGTTTATCAAACGGACGCCGACGAAATAGACTTTTAGCCCTAGTCGAATACAAAATAGGACTGACTGGATCGGCGGCATGCAGCGGAGTCCAAATGGCATTCGCTAAGTTTGGTGCGACCCTCTTTAGAAAGATCCAGAAAGGGTGGGGAAGAATCCCAAAACGGTGGTTATGCGAAGGCTTTCCAAAATTCCTAAATTATAGTCAGATAAAAAAAGTATTTTCCTCGGTAACAGTTCGGGTTTTTGAGGGTTATTTTTCAATTTTTTGTTTTTTCCATTATTCAAAAACAGAAATAGAAACCATGACATTCGCATGGAATATTCAGTTTAGAGGGGCTGTCAAATTTCTTTTTGGGGGTATAATAATTATGAAAATACTCTGTCTGAGAGGAATTGTGGATATACAAGTTCTGAAATATCATTTATTTCAAGAATACATGCTTTTGAACACAAGTAATGGAGAAATTTCAGGAAACAGTGCAGAAAACTGACTGAAAAAATGTTGAGTCGAGCTTACAGTGATATAAGTAATGTAATTGTACAATCAGCTCTAAACAGTAACTTCCATGATGAAGTTGTTGTAGCGAAAGACATTAACGTGTTGGTAATATTGACGGCTTTAGCACTTGATGATGAGAACGTTTTTTGAACCAGTCAAAAATAATTCCTCGCAACGAGTTCATTCGACAAAAACTGAACGTAACAAAAATCATCTTCTCCTCATTTGTTTAATAGCATCAGCTTTAAAAAGCTTAAGAAAGTACTTAATTCGTTACCACTGATATGCAGCGGAAGATATTAAAAAGTTTACTTGCAAGTAAAGTACAACGCTGTAGAAAATGCTTTAATACTTCTGAACGGTTGGTGGAAACCAATGAAACTGACATATTTTGCAGAGCAAATAGATCCAAATTATCGAATTATCGATAATAAAAATCTTGTTTTTAGAAAAAATAAATAAACCAGTAGATATACATATTGAATGTAATATATTGAAAGTATTGTAATTTTGATCAACTTAAAACAGTTTCCATACATTATTCCATTCAAACATTGGTGAACTGATTGTAATCTCATCAAATTTGGTTTTATTATATTATACAGGGCGTTCCAAGAAAAACTTAACCCCGAAAATTTTCAAGAATACGTCAATTTTTGTTTCTGAGGAGTAGATAGTTGGCCACTGTCACTTCTTCACGAATTATTAGTCAGTAAGAATCAAGATTGTTGCAACCTATTATCGAAATAATGAATGTGCTGACGCTGCTGCAAGAATTTATAATAAGAATCATCCAGACCAAAACGTGAGTCATCAATACGTTAAACAGTTGATGAATAAGTTTCGAACTTCAGGTCCTGTTCACAACAGAAAACATGAAATATTCCGTCCTGTCAGACGAAGTGGATGTCGATTGTTGACTCCGGACATCTTGAATAATGTACGGAACGCTTTCGAAAGTAGACTGTTTTATGTATGGAACTGGAACGACAGCGAATTTTCTGTTTTTTTTCTTAAATACAACGTTCAACATTCAATTTCTCAATAACGAATGAACCAATTTCGAAAAAAATTACAGGGTTAATAGAGGGACAAAAAACCCATAATATTATGTTTCACTCTACCCTCCATGCCATTTAAAAAAACATGAGGAGTAGATGCTGACCGCAGAGGGGTGAAGTTTCGGGTATGATTTCCATATTAGAATTAGTCTTCTAGGAATAAAAATTTACTTTTTCTTTGAAATTTCCGATTACATGTCCGTTTCTGACTCACAGGGGCGTCAAGTTTTCGTTGGAACACTCTGTATATTCTAATTTATATTTTTGTGGATGTGTATTGGGAAATCATCAATTTTCTACAATTGACCAAGATTTTCTGATTCACGTTCAAACCAACAATATGAATATGCTCTAACTGCTTCCAATGAGTATTGTATGGAAACAAAATCAATCAATGATATTATCTGATTTGATAAAGACGATCGTCTACAAAATAGATATTCAACCCTAGTCGTGAATCAAATACTTTTCAATAAAGTATTATCAAAAGTTAACTATACGAGTACATTCAATGATCATGGCGTGACGTAGGCTTTCACGACCGGCGTTTTTTGTGGGTATATAACCTACAATATGAAAAATAAACAAAGGTAAATCGATAGAGGAGAAATGAACATCGTGAATATACAGGATTTATTATACATGCGGCAAAAATTCAAGGAACTATTCCTTGGACCATTTTAAGGACATGTTGTCCTTTGATGATTTTTGATAGGACACTTTGTTTCGAAGATACAGAGCGCTCTATCAAAGGACAAAATATCAACAAACACCCGGTATAAAGAGACGACGGATGACAGGATAGGGGATAGCAAGCCATACCTGCTATCAACTACTGATTACGCTATAGAATGGGGTAAAACAAAAATTATCACCGAAAAAACTTAGGAAAAACTTAGAAACCTCCCAACATCAAACCGTTATTTCAACACCTCGATACGTGTTTCGATTACCAAGTGATCATCTTCAAGAGGAACAATCAACTGATTCAACTCCAGTAATATTCATTACTACACCAAAGGTTACAAATAGTGCACCACAAGTAAAAACTAGAAAATATTGTTTTCCGAGACGTCGACCACTGAAGAATGCTGAGTATGATTTTTTTCAATTGATTTTTTCAACCTGTAGGCAAAATTTATGCATACGACAAATTACTAATTGGACTCTTCAGTGGTTTATATTATGCGGTAACATTTTTGGGTTGAACTTTTCAGTTTACCCTTCATTACTCTCCAGCAGATTTTCTATTGATTTAGTATTGTCTGTGGAAAGTTATGTACCCAAAAATCAGTGAGAAGTATTTTGATGAATAGATCATTTTCTGTTTTAATGTTGTTTGCATATCACGAATAATGAACCCAAAAACAGCAATAATCTGTATCAAACCATATTTGTTTCACTGTTCTGCTCTTCTGTTTTTCTCAATTTCCTACGAAGAAACAGAAAGAGGTTACTTCTCTGAGAAAAAGCATAAAACATAGATCAGGAATTCGTACACAAAACATGAAAGAGCGGAAGAGATGGTTTGATCAAACTGTTTAAACCATTCGCTTCACCAAACATTCAACACTGAATTATACCGGACCTGAGGCACTCTGACCTGGAAGTAATCTGCAGAAAATCCGCAAGAACAAGAAAGCGTAATAAATTCGCAAAGATACGCATATTTTCCATATTTTGAGCTCTGCTGGCAACACTGAGCTTAGGCTGGCCGCAAGCAGAAGCAATCCTCAGTCCAAATGACATTAGTTCAATTCAACGCAACCCTCTTCAGAAGGGTGAGGAGAATCGCAAAACGTTAGTTATGCGAATCCCATCCAACATTCAAATTACCCTTGTATTCGTGCTAATAGAACACTTTTGTATTTTGTTGACTACAATTGAGCGCCCAGTGATATCTTCGTTACTACTTCTGTAGGATCATTCGTCAACATCCGTCAATGGTGGCGGCTGAAAGAATGTTTAATGGAGGTGGAGATTTTTTGTGTGACCGTCATATAGGAGGGTTCGGAAATGAATAGAGAGACATTTTCAGTAGCCCGCTGAACTAAATTGTGCGATAATATTAATTGGTTACGTTCGGATTATGTGAAATGGTCTAACACATCTGGCATTTTCATATTTCATTCGAGTGGAAGTTAATTGGAAATATTATTCATCACCACTTTTTGATTAACATAGAACTCATGACAGATGGAATCACGTTTGGAGTTAAACTATCATACATTCTTTCAGAAAAAATCTAATGCTTGCTGGATGACCTTCAACTTCGAACGTGATAAAATGACTCTAAAGTTAATGGAATATCACAGCTGATAATTTAAGTGGTTTCTCTGTTGAAATTGCTGGTAGTAGCATAACATCTGTACCTCAATCACCTACGTATTGGAGGGCTTTAAACATTTTCTCGCTCCCTGTAGCTTTTTCTTCTGTATCCAGTAACTGAGATTGAAATGATAAATGATATTTTTTTATATGAAACATCTATAGCTGCACGTAGAACCGATTGTTGGCATGGTGACGCATGCTGTGGCGACGGGTCCCATGCGCAAGCGACTGTGTGATTCTCTTCCCACTAGTTCAGCGTTACGCTATCTATCTCGCAACAGTAAATGTAAAATCTACTTTCTTGGTAGATTAACGTCTACACTATTTTTATAGCTATTTTTCAAATTGATTATGAAATAATTCCAATTTAATTTCATGAAAAATAATGCACTAAAACACTTTCAGTCATAAAGACTGACAAAATTGTGTTCCAAAATCAGCTGCTAGCGAGTATCGCACGAATTTTTTCATCATTTGGTAATAATAGAAACATCAAAATATCAATCAATTATTTAAGTTTTTAATGATGATGGAATTTATATTGAAACATTTATTATTAATATTTATAATTTAAGATCTTTAGTGATATATTGCAATAACTAGCCAAGAATCTTCGAGTTTATCAGTATATTAGAGCCACATTGAATTATTTTCAAGTATATTTTATTTACATATTTTTTTTAATATTTCAGTATCCAATAAACATCACAGGGGTCACAAAATATTATTATTGATGTTTCAGATCTACCAGGCGTTTCGTGACGGCTCACACTTCTTTCTTTAGATAGGGTTGTCACTGGAGTAAATCCATTTGTCACAGATCTTTGGATTAGTAGAAATATCTATACTCTGTACATTCATATTACATTTTTTCAAAAAATTGATAATTTCGTCATTAATTATTTTTTATGGTTCAATGTTGTAATGTTGACTGGAAAAGTAATATTATTTGAAGCCAGTTTTGCAATAACTTCTGGCCTGTATTGAAGATGGTTGTCACAAACAAGTAATGTATGCATGGTTTAGATATCCGATCGATGAATGACTTCAAAAATATTTTGATGATTACTGTACCTATTCTAGCAAGTCGAGATGGAAAGCGTCTGTGGTTCTATTAGCGACGGCTGATTGATGATTTTGAGCAGGCATGTGATAGAATTGATAGAAAGCAAATGTATGAGGTGTATCCAAAAAGTACCCGACCTGTGTTCAGAGGTCAGACAAACAGCAAAGAATACTACGTTGAAGTTCTGAAAATACTGCGTGGTGCTGTGAGAAGCAGTGATCAAGCAGTGACTGAATTCTTCACCACGATAACGCGTCAAAGTTCGCTGCCACTTCTGTATATTTCCAAATTTGAAAATGATACTTGAAGGAAAGCGATTCGATGACATAAAGACGATTCATAGTAATGAAATGAGCGAGCTGAGGGTCATTTCAAAATCTGCGTTTATCAATATGTGGAAGCACCACTCTTGGAGCATGTGGTTCATCCAAATGGGGACAACTTCGAGGGATGCAATGTCCCGAATGACAAAAAATAATACCAATGCGGAGATTTTAATCCAGGTTATATACTTTTCACATACATCTCGTATAAGGCGATAAAAGAACTAAAAATACCTAACAATTTGATGGGTTTATTGAAAATGAAACACCAAATAAGCTCGAACCAATCAAGATCAGTAGATTTTGAAATAACAATGGGGCTCAGAAAGGGGGACCTGCTGTCGACCATGCTTTTCAATTTACTTCTAGATACACTTTTTAGAAGGAACCTGATGATGAAGGGAGAAACAGAAATGAGCATCAGGAAAAAAAAGTGCTTGGTAATGGAAAATAAAACAGAATTGAAGGTACAAGGTGAAAAAACTTAATTTTAAAAAAATCAAAGAGTATACAATATTTAGGGGTGAAAGTGTTAAGAAAAAGCGTCATGAAAATAGAGAAGTAGAAGCAAAAATTATGAAAGGAAATCGAAAACGTGGAAGAATAATAAAGTAAAAATTTATGTCAAGAAAATATTGTATGAGTCCGTTATTCGAGCAACAGCGATATATGCATGTGAGAGGTGGATACTGAAGAAGAGTTCGAACACTATATGGAGAGGTACATACAGAAGAGGGTTGAAGAAGAAAAATTAATTTCATGATGAGAAGCGCTTGTCCACGGTTTACTAACAGAGTTCTACGATGATGTGATTGAAAAGCTGGTATCATAACTTGACAAATGTTCACATATCAATGCTGACTATGAGGAAAAGTGAACAAATTTTCATATTTTGTTTGTGATACAGTTCACATTCATAAATGATTTTTTCTACTCCATTTTTAAAACGATTGTCACTGAGAAAATTACCCCCTATTCTGTTGATATCTTTGTACAAATCTATTTTTTCGTTAACCAGGTGCGTCTGCAAATAAAAAAAAACAGGTTTCAATGTTGATGAAAATATTCAACTCTTGGAATTTCAGATTCTTAAATAGAGGGCAACCACAACACTATTCTAATGGGAGCCATTCTGTAGGCAACTGCATCTCTGCAATTTACAAAAAGAAAATCGTTAATGCTATCATGTTCGTTTTAGCTCATTACAAAATCTTCACACGTATTTATTTCTGCAAATTATTCTAGCCGCTTGAACGAACTCCTCTCTCATTAAAACCAACTGAATCCAGACTTTGTTGTTCACGAAATTAAATTACGGAACTATCAGCAAGTCCATAATTTCAGGCGTTTACAACATTATCTTGGAAGTTATGGTTCCACTTTTCGTAGAAAAGTTTCGACAACCAGATTCTGAACTAGAAGAAAATTGTAGATTTGATATAACTCAATATTATGAGTACTGTATATTATGTAACTGAAAAGATTCAACATTGTTTCAGAATAATTGGTTTTGAAACTCCATACCTTTCTAAAAGATTTGGAATTGTGTTTTTTTACCAATTATCACCGACATTTCAAGTAACTTCTGAATCTTATACCATTTTTCAAATTGTTTGCTTCACAAATTAGTATTTTTAGAGACCCTAAAAATGGTTATTCTCTGTGCTTATTCATTTTTGGTAATTTTTTTTTTGTTTTTGGCATTATTTTTGTTTCAACTAACTCATCTAAACATTTTGTTTGGGTAATTTTCAGATTTTTTTCCATCCAGTTTCATTCGATTTATTTTTCCATAGAATTCAGAACTGTAAACACAATCTTGAATCGTTTGACTCAAATAGGCACCCTTGGCATACTATTTGACCAGAATATTCATTCATTCCTATATTTAAAGGACCATGTCTTCAGCTAATGAAATGTTAAGCTTCATATGAAGAAATGGTAAGGAATTTTCAGATCCATCAACTCTAACATTACTGTTCGACTGTTATGTACGCAGCAGGATCAAATGTTTGATCTTCCTCTTGAAGATGATCGCTTAGTGATCGAAACACGTGTCGAGGTGTTAAAATAACGGTTTGGTGTTGGGAAAAAAGTTCCAGTAATATTCAGAAAAAAATTGTCGTTAACATATGCCAATAGAAATGTTTACCGGGTTATTTCTGTGGTTTGAAGTTGTTTAAGTTGTGCATAAATTGCTTGACACCTAGGATCCACCACCTTGAATTCGCCGAAACATGACCTGCATCCCTCTGTTGCATGACACTTGAGCTCTTCGTTATATAGTCCTATATTGTTGAGGTGTCTCCAATATGTTAAACGCATAGTGAGTAGCTCTGTAATCAATCTGGACATATCTCTGCCGTCTTGAAATAGTTGTTTTTTTCAGATCTTCATACAGGTTTTCCCATGTCCATTCCTAGTTGAAGGTATGTTTTTAGTTTTCCAGTTTCTTGTTGAATAATTTGACGATCTGATCCCATACCGTGAATTGAGGTATCACCTCTTACTGGACCAATATGAAGAGCTGATGATACGTGTCTAGCGTACTCACCAAATTTTTCATTACCTGTGATTCCTGAGTATCCACACACGCATTTTGGAGAAAATCTAATCAGACACGCAAGTTCTCTCAGCTCTTCACGCCATTGCCAGACTACTCTGGATGTTGAATTTGAGGTCATCAATGATTCGATTGCAGCGAGACTGTGTGTAAAAAGTATCAATTCGCTCACTTCATTGAAGTTATGAATCAATATTTTCTGCGCGTAATGAAAACTTTATTTACTGATTTTTTAATTTGGTTTGCCACCTCCTGGATATGAAGACATAAGTTCAAAATTACAATAGAATGGTAATTTTAAATAGGAATTGGCTTATTATTCACTTCATCCATATTTTGAAAACCACTGTATACATAAATGATGCTCGTGAGGGAAAATGGAAATAAAAATCACAGATTCAGACAGTAAGTAGAATAGACTCTCGTAGGCTTACAAGCGAATCAGTTGTCAAATACTTTTTGAAATACTCGATTCGGTATTCCTCAGACAACACAGCATGTTCTCAAACTCCACTCAAACTTCAACAATTATAATGACAAGTGGAGGTTCAAGAACAAAAATTCCAACGGCAACAAACACAGCACGTTTCCTGTTTAGTCCATAATTTTAGAAATGAAATGTTTCGTAACCGTGAATATCTCACAGATGAACAACTGGCTATTAAAAGCTGGATCTCTGGAAAGATGGAAGAGACATAATTAATGATAGTACGTGATTAAGGTTATGTCACAGCGTAAAAACACGAAGCTAGAAGACGCAGAGCTAATGCATGGAGATCCTCGAATTTAATCCCGGCAAGCGAGTAATCTTGGGATACTCAACTCGTCTTGGATGATGAAATTTTTTGTTATATAATTGTAGAAGTAGATTACTTTATTTCTTGAAGTCAGTAGTTCGAGCGGGCTTCAAAGGTTAGTATGATACAAAGTTATAGATGGTGATTCGGAAATAACCTAAAGATGGTCTAATATCAGCAGAGATTTGAATGAACAACAATACGCAAATGTCTTTCTCGTTCACTGTGTAGCAGCAAAATCAATGAAACGTGTATCACACATACCGTTAAACGAGCACTGATGGATAATGATGATAGTAACTATAAAAAGTCACTAGTGAGTTGGCCTATAATGCAGTGTACCATAATCATCTCCCATATCACAAGAAACTCTAGTTGCTGCACAAGAACATCTAGATATGAATCATCTGCCAAAATCGAAGGAAAAAAATCCGGGCAACACCAGACAGCGTTGTTTCGACCCACTAGGTATCATCAGGGGTGCTGGGCTGAATCACTAAACTGTCCTGAGAAGGACCTACAGAGATGCCATCTATGTGATCGATAGAAGACTCAATCCTTGAATGTCAAGGATAAACGAGGCTCTCCAAGGCGATCAGTTGCAATGCCCAGCTTAGACAACGATCGCCGAAGAAGATTCGTTCTCTGTTCTTCACTGTAGCTTTTCTCGCAAGGCAGTTAGACAAAACCATTAAACATATAGTCAGTGGTCATACTTGAAGACTGGCTATAAATCAAATGATCTGAAAGAACAATTCGTTCAAGCCAGTCTCAACTTCCTACCCTGTACGTTACGAATTGTTCTTTTAGATGATTTGATTTATAGCCAGTCTTCAAGTATGCCCACTGACTATATGTGAAAAGTTTTCTTTTCTTATACGAGGAATTGGACAAATTCCGGAAATGCGGTTGGCTACCTCGTTCACAGGCAGATGGGGCGACGACAAACCTGTTGTTTGTTGTATGCTTCAGCTTAGTTCGAGGAATGATACTCTGAAGGAATTTGATTTTCAATTATTGGAAATCATCGACTACCTTGCACTGACGAGTGGCGAAACAGCCCAAAACCGGTCTGCAAGTGTGTTCCAATAATTGAAAATAACTTCAGTGAAGAATCCTGCATTGACACCAGTCGGATATAATCCAACACCCTTCGTGGTATTAGCCAGGGGAGTAGTTGTTTTCTGATGGTGTCAGTCCATTAACCTACAGTGTAGGGAGTTGAGACTGGCTTGAACGAATTGTTCTTTTAGATGATTTGAAAACCATTGAACCATACAATAACAAAACCATGAAAGTAAAATCTTTGAATGTGGTAAATTCCATATATTTCATCTCCCAGTTTTTGACAAACGAATGTTTTTATCATTGTATACATTAGCATATATACATGATACATTAGCATACAGAAAACAAATTAATCAATATACCTACCAATAAAAATTCTATTGAGAAGATTATTATTCGAAATATTGATGGAAAGCTTGTCTTGAGAATGAAAGTATTGATTTTTTCATCTATTTTCAACCATTTCAATTATTTTTATTTCAGGAGAAATACTGTTAACTGAACAGCTTTAAAAAAATTGTGTATTTATATACAAAGTTGAGGAACAGAAAGAATTAGCAGAAGAAAAACTGCGTAGAAACTTAAATTTTGTACAATTCTGAAGACGAAACGTTGGGATTGGTATTGTATAGTTTATTTGCTGTTTTTTGATAGGCAAAATTTTTGATAATGGAAAGTAACTGATGAATAGAACGTTTTTTTTTGTGAAAAATACTTTGAATTCACAGAAAAAACTGGAAAGTTTGCCCTTTCTACACGTTTATGAAGCTCTCCATAACATTTTTCACAATTTTCAGATTGTCGAAGGTTGAATTATCCAAAAAAGTTCGATGAAAACTGATTCTCCTCCACAGAAAATGATCTTTGTTCAATATCCGATTCTGTATTGGTACCGTTTCAACTTGGGTGTGTTTTATGTAAAACTCTGTGAGAAGTTATCATATTTTGAATGTTTTTTCAAAATGAATACATTGAAAGTGCAAAGTATTGAAATATTATTAGTGATTTATATCATGATAGGCATTGATGATATGATGCGGACTCAATAGACGCTATGCGGATGATTGATCCGCATAGCATGAAATGGAACTAGTTTGTGAATCTACATATTAGCAGAAGAGAGTGACAGTTCAGATGAATTAGACCTATTAGGGATGCATCGAATTGAAGATATTCACAGTTTTCGAAAATATTAATTGAGATGTTATTTTCTTGGCAGTTGAATATACATACAGTAATGTGCGAGAATATTTAGGGATTTGAATACTGAAGAGTCTTCAGAATGAAACAAGGTGGAATATCATCAGTTCAAAGTACGTTACGTTCACGTCGACCAGATTCGAAATCTGTATTCATAAAAAGGACCAAAATAATAAAAAATAAACCAAATGGCCAGGTCAATTGGCGAAACATCCGTAATTGATGTAATGGATGCAAAAATAGCATACATAACGTGAAAAAAGTCAAAGGGTGGGATATTATTGTACAGCTGGTTCATATTTTCCGATGAAAATTTGACAGCAGCATTGTATCTAGATATACAATATACAGTTATACATGATTAGAGCTAGTAATGCTCTGAAATTCAGAAAGCGAATATCCCACAACGCAGAATCTATATTCAACAAGATGAGTCACCGACATATTTCTCTGTAATTATGTACGAGTTTTTAAATTGAATATTTTCAGGTGTGCTGAGACAGCAAACAGGAAATGGCACTCTAGATCACCTGATCTTAGTTCTGTACTCTTTTTTCAATGCGATTATACGAAATCTGAAGTCAAAAAAGGAATCACACGTTAAAAGGTAAGACCTCGTTAGTCCTTAGCTCGCACAAGTTTCTCAACTTCTGAGTTGTCGTTTGTATGGGGGCGACAGCTGATTAACGGAAAAACAGATTAAAAAAAAACAGATTTGAAGAAACAGACTTGTGACCTGAATAATCGAAAATGCAGAACATGATAATCGCTGCCTATAAAATACCGAGAACAAATTCAATGACCAAGTATCTACACAACGATATGAAATCATGCAATATTGTTCATTTGCTACTTTCATCGTTTATTTTTTGTGGTGTAAAAGTTCCTAGATGATATTTTCGCGAGCAAGTGGACTCAAAAATGCACTCCTCTGTATTCACATTTTCAAAGCCACCGTTTCGGTAATTATTCACGTCTTTTTCATGGCCCCACTGAATTAGAGAGTGATGATGTCACCAGTATGACGTCACAAAAGATTATCCTCTCAGTAGAATATGTGATCACAATTACAACACATGTAAAATTTGTTGAAAAATCAACTGTATTATGGATGACCAATATGTATATCCTGTTTCCACTGAAAGTACAATTTTCGAAAATTTTTATCAACGTCATTTCTATCAATGTTTATTTGAAATTAGTTGTTTCGAAAAAACTGTTTATCCTGTTTTTCAAGACATCGTCTTCTCTTGAAAGTTACCCTCATTTTCTGTATAAATATGGAGAAGAAGACAACCAAAACATGTTTTTTTCAAAAACTGATACTCCCAGAAATATATTCCTTTCAATGTATCGTAAACCTTTCTGATTGGAATATTGAGATACTGTCTGCACTACTGCATTCTCTGTTTCAAGTTTAGGCAGCTGCTGATACATTTCTGTAATCAGGTCATCAAGATAACTTTGGCAATAAAAAAAGAAATGTGATGTTCCCTTCAAAAATATGACGTCATTGGTCAAATATTAGGTTACTATTCACACCAAATTGTTACTTGAAAAGAGTAGTAGATCGAAAAAGAGAATAGACAGTAGCCAGGTTGATTGACATGGGTGGTTTGCTCCACTCACTCAATCGACCACTGTGTGAACCGGTGGTTCAAACTGCTAGACCGAACGATCGATTTCCACTTCCTATCGTCCAACCTGTGTCAGGAGCCACAAGTTGAAAAGTAAGACCTCGTTAGTCCATAAGTCGCACAAGTTTAGACTTTTGAGAGTTGTCGTTCGTAGGGGGCGACAGCTGGTTAACGGAAAAACAAATTCAACAGATTCTCAACCTATTTTTGTAATTCAATATGATGACGCTCTGTATAATACAAAAAAGGAGTCCAAAACTTGACTGAGAGATTCATCGTGAAAAGTAGTTCATATCAAACGAATTGAAATCACAAAAAGATAAGTGAGAAATAATAAATACAATATTCCTAAGAAATCATTCCATGCCACTCTTTTTGAAATGGGAGCACGACCTTCAGGTTGAACTTTCAGCAAAATATCTTGAACTTTCCGACCAATTTGAAGGGTGGACTATAATTAATCAAGTCAGCTATGACCAAGACAGCGATCTACTACCACTCAAAGTAAACGTTTATGCTAACTCAGACAATAATTCGTGCCTAGCGCGTTCATTATTCTTGGTGTTTCAGGAGTCGTTATCACAGGCTTGAATCCTAGCCCAATTTATTGAGCGGATACTAAGCCGTCGGAATTGTGCCAGTTTACAAATGCAACCGTATGTATTTACATGAGGTTTTTTGCTTCTTTGGGGATATAATTCTGAATCGGGAAATTCTTGAAACTAATCAGTCTAATATCATTGGTATATCAGTAACAAAGAATGGTTAACAGACCACCTCATCAAGACCAATAAGCACACAAGTCAGGTAGTCAACAGAAACGGCTTCATATGTGGTCATAGGAAAAAAAAAATACTTTCAAGAGGTAGGTAGTGCTTTACACCAGAGTTTTTGAATCAGTTGGGTTAGGTTAGGTCATATGTGAGTGGGTATATTCGACCCTCCACGACAAACCGCAAGGGTTTATTGTGGCTCAAACGTATTCACACTCGACCAAATGAACCCAGCTTCTTAACGAAGCCGATCAGTTTGTATGGTGAGTGGTATTAAAAATCAGATGGTAAGAATACGGCTCTGCCAAACTATAAAAAACTGATTCGTTCCCCAGAGGGGCAGGCACAAAGTATATGCTCTGCTCTTTCATCATTTCCCAAACACACTCTCTTCAGATAGTCCGAGTCTCTGCATATGATATTCAGATGACAGTGACCTGTGAGAAGGCCTGTTAGATATTGTAATTCATCCTTACTGTAGTCCAACAATGATTTGGTATCAAGCTCCGAAGGGTGAAAACTAAACTAAAAAGTTAAAAAAAAAAATTTAATAAGCTTCAAACAATAACGAACGAAAAATACTAGTATTATTGTCAAAAATGCGACGGGCGCTTGATATACAAAAAATATAGCACAAAGCGCCCACGCCCACAATGATACTGGTATTTTTCGTTCGTTACTGTATCAAGCTTATTTGAAAAAAAAATTTTAACTTTTTAGTTCGATGTTCGTCAAAAGCGTGTTTTAAAGTTTTTTAAACTATATTTATTTTTCATTTTTTTGTTTCGTATGCTATAAAAGCGTGTTTTTAGTTTTTTTAAGATGTATTTATTTTATCTGAACTTTGGTATCAATCAGCCGTATATTGTTTAGAAAAATGACCATTCAAATTTTCCGATTCCTGAGAGAGAGCCTGAAAATCAGTTACCAAGCCAAAGGCAGCAGGTGCGTAAAGGATGGTTACAAATAAGGCAGCAGGCGTTCGTGTTAATGAAGATGGAGTAGTAGAAAGCCAAAAACTTTCTTTCCTAAAAATTAATCACTCCTAAAAAATATAACCCTTTCAATTGAAAAAAAAACTTTTTTCAAGTAGAAAGCCAAAAACTTTCTTTCCAAAAAAATTAATCGCTCCTAAAAATATAACCCCTTCAATTCAAAGAAATACATGTAAAGTGAGTTCGAATTAAATCAAGGAGGTTACGTATAGCGTCATTTGCCAGCGAATAGATCAATCAATAATGTCGATATATTAAAGAGGTTACGTACAGCGCCATCTGTCTGCGAGTAGATCGAGCAATGTCGCTACATCAAGGAGGTTACGTAAAGCGCCATCTGCCCGCGAATAGATCAAGCAATAATGTCAATATATCAAGAAGGTTACGTACAGCGCCATCTGCCCTCGAATTGATCAAGCAATAATGTCGATAATTCTGTCAAATACAGGTCCCGAGCTTTAGAGTTACAAACATACATACATACATACAGGTGAAGCTAATATAAAGCGTGTAAATAAAGACTAATTCGTACTGTGAGGTTTACCAAAAATACAATGGATCGGGATAAACAAATTTCGTAATATGTAGATAAACAAATAGCTTACATGTTTTTAGATGCAAACTTCGCAGTTACAGTTGTAAACCGCGAAGAGTAGAGAATGAAGTGATTCTGAAAACAAGCTGAGCAGCAACACCTGGTATACAGAATAGAGCTGTGCCAGGAAAAACATGTCGCTCGCTCTGTACATATCAGCCGTACAGGCTGAAGTTATGCACCAGGTACAAACCAATGTTTTGGTTGGTTTCCGGGTTTTGCCGGGAATACTATTCATTTTCAATGTTCATAAGTGAGAAACTTGACCAGCTATCAAATGAACTTTCAGTCACCACCCTGTATTGAAGTAACGGAGATCAAGCTGAAGTGTGGGAATCCGCCAAGTATCACCTAACTTCAAACCAAATTTTAGTACTAAAGTATTCCTCAACTCAAAGATATCAGCTATTTCAGAGGTCATGATTTCTGAAGAAAACAATTGAAATTGATTCATATTTCGAGAACGGTAACAGATAGGTATAGACAAATATAAATATAGGTTGTCGAGATTGTTGTGAATTCCAAAAATGATAGTAGATATATACAGGATATTCCTTTTAAAAAATCAAAGTTGCTACTACTTTCTAATGGAAGTGGCAACATCGCATTGTCGAAAATATTTTAGTTGGGTAGAGAATGTTCGAATATTGCTTTCCATTGAATTTTGAGAGTCATCCGTTGTCTGGATCACCAGAAACGTCTAATGTGCCATCCGTGAATCAGCCCGTATGAGTACTCATCAAAAATGTAGTGAATATACTTGTTCCTTGCGAATATCACATTCAAAACATTGGTATATGTACTTTCTTCTCAAATTCTCTTTCTCTTCATGCAAGACTGTTCTCAAACTGGTATATGTCATAAATGGCCACTTCATCAGGCACATGTTCATGAAATGCACAAACTTAATCACGCTCTAAAACTTAACGAGTTGAAATTAAAACAGCGGAGACACTGAGGGTGGAGAATAGATGGCAGCTGTATCCAGACGTTGGTATTGACACACCGATTCAAGTAAAAGATGGAGGAATATTATTAGACAGTTGGAGGAAACTTCTACGAGGCTTGAAGTTGTTGTGATATCAATTTAGTTAATAGGTTTCATGATTATATAAAAAAGTAATTTGATAGGTGAGGAAGTACAAAGAATCAATAGTTGTTGATTCCTGTCATCAGAAATCTTCACACTATTGTTCACCAAATTATATAATAATCATTGCAATTATATACAGGGTGTTCATTAAACTTGCGGCAAAATAGTAAGAGACTATTCCTTGGACTCTTTCAAGGATATATAGTCCTATTGAAAATCATCAAGGGACAAAATATTCTTAGAATAGTCTCTTCTTCTTATTGAACACCCTGTGAATCATTTTGAATTCTGAACACGTCAATCAATGCTTCGATGAAATTAGAGTTTTATCGTTAATAATATCACACATGTTGTGTCAAGAATTAATTTAATTTTTATTATTGCGAAATCAATAGTTTATCAATGTTATTGAAACCTCTTCAAAGATAATCTGTTCAATTTTATTAAAGGCTGTCAGATTTCAATATCTGCATGAGGAACAGATGATTGTATTGAAAGGGGTTCTTTATCCATCTCATACTATATGATGGTATGACTATAGAAAAAACAAATTTGTTTCATTGTAATGACAGCTCGAGAAATCTTTCATATGAACAATTATAATTACAAAAATGTGTTTTACTTTCCTGTGAAAATATCAGGAGAAAACATAGGTAACATTCTGGAAAAATATTTTGATCACAAGTATTTATTTTACCGATATAAACCAGAAGAAAAAGTTCATTGGACATAACCGCCTTTCATCATAAACAATCAATTACACATATATTTTTCACAATTTGTACATCAGACATTTGGTGATCCAATTTTTTTTCAAGAATGTTTAGTTGGGTAACAGGATCAATTCTTCTTGAGAAAGCAATGTTTTTGCCAATGTTTCGAATTCAAATGAATTCTTCTTCAGGGCTTGAAAGGAGTGTCTAATCTCAGCCTAATCTCAGCTACCCATACATATCTTTTCTCCTGCCTGATATGTATCTGGGATCGGGCAGAATTGAAATTTCTGTATGTGGAAGAACGAACATCAAACATCTTCAACAACAACATGACACCCTAAAAAATGTTTGAAACATTTGGAATATAGGCAGGCCGAAAACCAGAATCTGGAATATACTGCTCCAACGAGATGAGTGCATCAATATTCTTTCACAGAGTCTGCCTACACTTAGAACATCATTGAATATAGAAGTGCTATAGAGACGGTCTGGGAATGCTCTGAGGAACTGAAATACATTGACATTATACTCAGAGCTAGGATCATGGGCTCTAAATCAGCTCTAGGATTACCAAAATCTTTGGTTTCGGATGAGAGATAATGAGAAACATGAAAATTACCAAGAATATACACCGAGAAATACTTGGAAAAAACCTTACAGAAAAACTCGTTAAGGTGCGTATTCACCAAAAAAGCGAGCGCGAGCGAACAAGAGCGAACACGAGCAAACATACACAAATGCTCGCTCATGCTCGCTCGTGCTCGCTTTTTTGGTGAATACGCACCTTTATGTGATGCGAATGCGAATGTGATTTAAGTGAATTAAGGACAACTCGAGTTATATCGAGAATGTAATGAACATTCAACAAATCACCTATACAGTCACCTATAGGTACAGTCTTGATTCATGAACAAATTCAGAAGAAAACGAAAAACTCTCTCTTGAAAGAGATGGAAAAGTCAGACGACTTCAAAATTGCAAATAAATAATAATGTCATCGAGGTTTAGTCCGGTCAAATTGGACTAAAAATAAGAGTGAAGGTACATAAATTTGCAAATGCGTGTAATTGTTCAAAACATAGATAAAAATAATATGTTGAAATTCCAAATGATTGCGATGCCTGGAAAAAAAATTATTCGAGGTCAAAGGTAAAAATCTCGAAAAAAATTGTTTTTTTGCGATTTTCAGGAAAACGGTAAGTTTCATCATAAAATAACCTCAGATAAAAATTGTAGACCATAAAATTCTCTACAAAAAATATACCAATACTTTTTTTCTTAGAGCCACCGTTTCTGAGATACGACGAGTCAAAAAGTTGTAATCGTCATTATATGCATAAGTATGCCACGTATATACATCTCTGAAGTTGTAATTCAAGTAAAAATATTTTTCTTTTGGTATACATGAGTATAAATATAAGAATATCAGGTAGAATGAAATACAGTCCCTTAATTTGTACGCTAGTGTAACTTTGGGCCAACATCTGTCTGTCTCCCTGTTCAATTGTGTGCTTGTTAAAATGTTTGAAAAACAAAATTTTGTTAAATTTGCTGAAGTTTTCAAAAAAAGTAATTCGACTCAACAAGAAATCATCACCAACGGGATTCAGTGTCTTCTTTCTATGTACAAAGCTCTGAAAAAAACCACCTGCTTAGATAAGTATCGATAAGCATGTTTCGTAAAAAACACTTAAAATAAGAAACAGGTGCAATTAGCTTCTCTTTCACCAACCTCAGTTGCTGCTCATTAACATCTTTTCCGGGTATATTACCAAGTTCCAGTGTGGCTTGGTTAACAGCTAGACCCAAAAGACTGGGGTTGGAAGTTGGTCGACAATGCATTAGAACCTATTCAGACTTTACTCCCACCTGCGCCGGAAAAACTGCTGAACACAATTTCTTGCAACTGTAAAAAGGGATGCAGCGGTAAATGTGGTAGTAAAAAAGTTGGACTGTTGTGTTTTCTGGAATGTACACATTGTCAAAGACAGTCATGTTCCAATGCTGAATCACCAATAGTGGAGGATTCATTTGATACCAACGAGGAAACATGCGATACATCACTCTTGACGCAGTTTACCTACACCCAGGATGAACATCAAGAAGAAGAAGAAGACCAAAAAGAAGAACGACAAGAAGAAGTTTTTGACTCAGATGAATACATTTTTAATTTTTTTTAAATTTCAATCGCTTTTATAATTTCCAACCCTTCCTAATTTATTATATTATGCAAGTTTTCAATTTGACAGAATCACAACAGACATGTGGAATAGGCCTACTGGGAAAACCACGTTAGAAAAACGCACTAAGTACACTACCTCATAGGTGGCGTGGAAACGTGTGCATATTACAACTTCTACAACTTTATGACTCGTCGTATCTCATAAACAGTGGCTCTAAGAAAAAAAGTATTGATACATTTTTTGTAGAGAATTTTATGATCTACAATTTTTATTTCAAGTTATTTCATGATGAAACTTACCGTTTTCCTGAAAATCACGAAAAACCAATTTTTTTCGAGATTTTTGACCTTTGACCTCGAATAAATTTTTCAGTAGACAATTGAAGGAACAAAGTAGACAATTGAAGGAACTATAACACGAACTTTGGAATGAATTTACGCTGTCTGTTGAAAAAAAAGTTGAATTTTCATTTTTCTCGAAAAATATCCATTTATTCATCAATTTCTATTTTTTACCCTTGAGAGTAGTCTTTTTCAGATAATTGTGCTAACGTTTTACCAATCTTTGAAGGAGTTCTGATATGCACGAGAAACGTCGTCGTCTCTCTCCAGTCTAGAGAAAAAAATCATAGAAGGGTAAATCTGGGGAGTACAGTGACTGAGGCATGATGACGGTGTTGTTTCCAACCAAAAAATTATGAACAAGCAATAACGAGTGATCAGGTGCACTATCGTGATGCAAAAGCCATAAGTTATTTTACAAAATACCGGACGTTTTCTTCATATTGCTTCTCGCAAGCGGCGCATAACTTCAAGATAATACTTCTTATTGACTGTTCGACCATGTAGCAGAAACTGACGTACTTTGCCACAGTAAAATAAATTGCTGAGCAAATCTCTGATATTTGATCAAACTTGGTGTGTTTTTTTGGTCTTGGCTCTCCTGTGCTCTTCCATTGCGACGATTTGACTTTGGTTTCGATGCTATAACCATATATCCATAACTTATCACCAGTTATGCTTCTTCAGAGCATCTGAATCGCCGTTGATATCATTCAACAATTCCTGAGCGATGCTCATGAGACGGTGTTTGTTTCTAGCCACGATTCTGCAATTATATAATGAACTTCGCTATCTTACGCTTCATGCCAAAAATTTATTAAAAAATTTCATACAACAGATATCCCGACTTCCTCAGCAACTTCAACATTTCCATCGATTGTTGGTGTATTGGGGCGTCCAGAGTGAGCGTCGTCATTCACTTCTTCTTGACCTTCTGTGAAAAGCTTGTTCCACTTGTCAACATTTCGCGTGTTTTTGAGCACTAAATCCTGTTTTGTACTCCGATACATTTTTTTCGATAGCAGAAAATAACCGAACACGAAAATCACTTCTAACTTTATGCCTCACCAAAAAACTAAACATGCTAAATAGCTGAAACTCTGAAAATATATTCAAAACGAGTATATTAATGAATTATTGATTTTTTATCGGTTTACGAAAATCAAAACTCACAACTAGAAAAAAAAATTAAGACTTATAACTATCACATAATTAGAATCAATATAACGTATGCCTAAATTAATAAAATCTTCATTATGATGTAACGCCTATTAATCTTGATGCAAACAACTAGTTCTTCTCCTACTAAGTACTGTGATATTATGACAACAAAACACGAATGTCTGAAGTGTTTATTATAGCGAACAACGTTTTGTATAATATGCACAAAGAGGATGTGGGTATGTTATGACAATCTGCATATTGCGAGCAGATAGACGGAGTAGATATATTCTGTTGAGTTATGAACTTTTTTATTATACAAGAAATAGCAGTAGTTTGTTGTGCCTTATCTGAACAGTAGCTCCGAATTACTGGACAATTTACTGGAGCAGTATAATGAGACCGTTATTATGAGTTTTCATTTAAGTAAGTCGGTAGAGATTGGTCACTCAGGAATTTGGATATTATATAGTATAATATTGGGATAGAAAATATCAGTATATTATTCAACGAGGCAGGAATGTGGCCATTACTGTGAGAATGAAGTTTGCCGTATATCATTCGACCGATTTTCGCGATTAGAATACTTATAATTTTTTTAAAGATATCCCCAATCAAAGTGAAACCATTCCATAAATTATTATCAAGAAGTAACCTGAAAAATGCAATAAAAATATTGATCAATGGATAAAATTAAAAACTTCACTACATAGTAGGTTTTGATGAATGCATGCTGGGAAACAACTACTTTCCCAGCAATGACATTTATCCGACAGATATTCACACTGGATACCTCGCAGAGGATAGTAGCAGATGTTTCTCTTTCATCAAACAGCAGGATCATGTTGAAATCGAAGGTTTGGAGGTATTACCGTTCATCACTGCAAGAAAGATCCGACGCAAACAGCAGTGTGCCTTGGACTCGACTAAATTCAACATTCATCGCTTCTCGATTCCATTTATGAAACCATCGTTTAAGAGAAAGATTGTCAACTAGTAACAGCTCCATCTCGCGAACAAAGTCATGAGCGGAGTTTTAGTCATTTTCAATTTGTTATAATTTGTTAGTTTTCTTGACTCATTATAAATTTCTAGAGGAGTGAACTAGTTTTCAGTTCCAGTTACTTCTGGAATATAATATAATTTGGGGTGAAACATTTTCAAGGCATTGAAACTAATTGAAACACGACTGTAAAGTTATTGATTTATGCATCTGTAATTGCCCTGGATGTAGTGAAACTGGTCAGTTATAGATCATTTTGGCTACTTACCCAACAAAAAACGGTAAATAATGGATGCTCTTTTCAAAAGTGGAAAAAAAAGTCACACCCTTTATTGAGTTCTCCAAAGATGATTTTTATTTCTCTTTCAGTACTATAAGAGTTTTTCCCACCACAGATACAATACTATTCTCAGAGGTTTCATCAACCAAGTTGGCTTCTTCAGGAGATGAAGGGAGACACCATTTCGGCAGACCATAACCTGAGAAGAGCAAAGTGAGATGCTTCGATATGCCGGGGAAACCCATTGGATTATCCTTGTGTTGCCGCAGAAGTGAAGTGATTTCTCCTACTTGCATGTGGGTCTTTTGCTGAACGTGCTCCAACCCGGTGACAGAGTTGTGATCACCTCGTTCGAAAACTAAACAAAGTTCATTCACCGCTAGGGTAATTGCTCTAAAGAGATATACTCTAACACCCGCTCTCTCATGGTCGTATATCTAGCAGAGAGAATGATCTGAACTGTTGATGAATTTACAAGCTCCATCTATCTAGTACCATTTCATCATGTCATGCAAACTCCTATAGAGATGCATCATTTTTCGGGTCTTCACATCGCGTGGATACAGCTCCTCCCGAGTCTACTTCACTACTCCAAACGAGTAGAGTTAGAGAAAGGTGAGTATATTTGTTGCAGCAACTTTGTTTTTCCCCAACAGTTCCGATGACCAGATCTGTCGAAGTTTGTGCTGATACTTGCCGCGAAGACAATTCTCCGGCTACCAAATGGTGTGGTATGCTTTCATATACGAGCTGCACATCCTCTCCATAGTCCCAGCATCGTCCTCTTTCAAGATGGACCATTCCACATTTGTCTATCCCGAATTTCATACCGGTAGTATGCATGTACTCTTACACCACCCTCAAGGACTGATGGAGATCCTTCTCTCCAGAGGCATAAAGTTTAAGATCATCCATATAAAACAAATGGGTGACCTTGTGCTTCCGATTTCCGGGGGTGTCACAGTTATACCCTCGAGTATTTCTGAGCGCACCGGATAATGGACATAATGAGATGCAGAAGACAAGGGGACTGAGGGAATAGCCCTGAAATACACCCCTTCTGAAAGTGACCCACCCTGTTTGCACTCTGGCTTGAGCAGATATTATGGTAAAGCGAGTTCGCCAGAGTGGTATCAGTTGTTCGAAACATCTCACTGTTCTGTCGGGTACCGCAAGGCATCTGAGCAAATGAAAGATGAGCTCATGCGATATTGTATCGAATGCCTTGTGATAATCGATCCAGGCCAATCACACATATATTGATACTCGGTCAACTGCAGTAAGAATTCGTGTCTATAAGATGCTTGTAAAATACTTATAACACGAATTCAAGCATGTTATCGGTCGACAAATCTTCAATTTTGGAGATGAGAACGGTCCGCCCCTCGACAAACCAATCCGAAATCGGGTGCTCTCCGTCTAGCCATGGGTTGAAAACTCTGGCCAGATGGCGGTAGGTGTTTGTTAGTTTTTTCCACCAATAAGTATTCAGCCCATCTGGCCCTGGAACAGCAAAGTTCTTGGAACCCACAAGAGCTCTTCGAGTGTCATCCGTGGTTATCGGTTTGCGCAGTTCATTCAGCTTAGGTTGTCAAAGCTCTTTGTTGATAGCTTCTAACTGCGCTAGTGCTGGAGTGTCTGAATTGAGTGGCTGCGGTGGTTCATAGATATCCTTCCGGAAGGATTCCATCCGCGACCGCGAGAAGGCTTCTCGTGGAACCAAAGGTTTTCCACGATACTTCTCGCTCGCCTCACTAGTGACTTCTTAGCAGCCACCAAAATTCGTATCCCATCAAGGCAGTGCTGGTTGGTGGTCAGCAGCACGCCTTGACATCGTAGTTTCACGGCTATTCGCCGCACTACGGGCGTGAAAGGCCTGTAGGCCGTATACGAGACGCGTATTATTTCGCCGTCATGATCTTAGCCTCCATCTTGTGTAAACGCCGTTCAATCTTTCGAATTGCGAGGCCAGTATTTCGTCCTTCCGCTACGGAAAGCGATTGGACGACGCTTTACTCGACGGTGTTGATTTTTCAGATGTCAGCCCCTTCTGTTGAAACAGTACGAACCTCCGCATTCGAACAAGCCAGTTCTTGTAGCTTCACGGGCCTAATTCTGTGGAGTGCCCTGCATGTTCTGATTGACTCCATTGGTAGCATGATGCGAGTCTACTCATCAGCTGTGCCAACGGGTGGTAGAACTGCTACTTCTACCACTTCGTTAGCAGGCTGGGAAGAAGCTATATAGCCCGGCTGCCAAAGATAGGATACGTAATCCCTGAGATTTTGGGCGGAAAAGACGGCATGCTTCGGATGGGTTTCACACCACAGAGCATGCATTCTCGCCATATACCCTCTTGCGCAGGCTCACTACTCTCATAGCAATGCATAAGGCTATCTATCAGTTAATGCGTCCACTCAAAGCGTCTGTTGTCATTGCCGAGGTGGTCATTGGTAGGCAAATCATCATTATGGGCCCCACCACCTTGCCTCCGACCCCTCAGAGCGGATCAAATGTGGGGGCCCCTTACTCGATTACCAGGAACCAAGTTTTGGGTCTACCGGGTGGTTAGCACCGTGGACCCACCCATTATCATTATTATTATTATTATTTCTGATGATGACCACAACAACTTCTCACAACAGCATCGTTTTTACTGTGATTTTTTTAATCGTGGCGACATACGTAATGTCATCTCAAATGGTTGAGATTTTGTGAATTTAAAATACTCAAAGCTCTCGATTTTAACTCATATCATTTGTTTCATCCTTTATTTTAATTTCATTTTTTCATCATTTTCCCTGTTCAGTTCGTTGAATTTTCCTTCATCATTTGAATTAATTTTCTTTGAGTTTCGTAACTTTATATATTTTTTCACTCAGTGCTATAATGGTGGTGAAATAATTATGTCAGTGGAAATTTTAACTTCTGGAACAACGTACCGATACCTTCCTCACTTCATAGAGGCTGTTTTCAGAACTTTGAGTTTTAATTGTTGGTATGTCTCTGTGACCCAATTATTTTCGTAACAGTGTTCCTCCACTTTTGTTATTCTAAGGGTTGCTGACCATTCAAATGTCTTATTAAGATTGTTCGAGCTGATATTGTTAATGAGGAAACTTTTGATGAAAATTGTTCGGAATCACTCACTATAATCTTTCCTCTCATGTTATGCGGCACCATTTAATTAAACGAACTTTTTTCTTTCAGAAGATGTTCCTATAGACTTCGGGTACAAAACAAATCAGTTGGAAGCAATTTGTTTGTTATGTGAACGTGAAAACAAAACTTCCGTTTTGAGTATATAGAGTGAGCATATAAATTTCTTGACTGTGTTTTCTTTGACTACAACAAATTTCACGTTTTCATCATAAAGAGGACCTAATATTTTTGTTAGGTTTGTTTGTATGTATGTATGTTTGTATGTTTATTAATCCTCATTGATCATTCACATGACTTTAGATGGGTCAGGTAAAAAAAACAGAACTTTTGCTGTTGAAACTGTCGGACTACAGTTTGGTGATTAAAATACTTCTGGATTCATAGGAGATATTGGATAGTTGAAATTTTCAGATGTTTGCACATATACCATTTTTGAAGATATCTCTTCAACTCATGCCTTCAAAACATAACATAGTTCATTTTTTTTCCGCCTGATGTAAATAGTGAGACTGTCTACACATCATGAACTGCTTCTCATAAGAGTATTTACATTCATGAATATATAGGTTCATAACATGATTTAATAACGTTTGTCAAGATTACGTGTTATTGTTATTGAACCTGGGTTCTTAGTATACAAATACAAATAATCTCAAAGATCTACTTCAAGACAAACAAGTGCTTTCGGAGATTCCTGATTGGACTTCATTGAAAACTTGTACAGGAACAAACATTTTATAATGCTATATGGTTGTATAAGCCAGCACATAAAAGTTCTCTCAAACTTTATCCCAAGTCCTTTTGATTAGGGACAGTTATCAGTTTAAAAAAAACTAAATGATACAGTTTATTAATTATAAACTGACTGAATAAACTATATTACTTAGTTTTAATATGGATTTTCATCAAGTATCAACCAAGTATCTGATGGAGCGATGACAAATTTGTTGTTTATCGTTCACTTCAGCTTGGTTAGAGGAATGCTACTCTGGAAGAAATTCGATTTTCAATTATGGAATATCCGGAACCGGTCTGCAAGTGTGCCCGTTCCTATAATTGAAAATCAATTCCAGCAGTTGTATCGCCAACAGCATATGCAGAAAATACTTCTGTGATGATTCCTGCACTGACACCTCTTGGATATTATCCAACGCCCCTCGTGGTATTATCCAGGAAAATAGTTGTTTCTGATAGATGTCAGTCCATTAAACTACAGTGTAGGTGAGTTGATACTGGCCTGAACAAATTGTTCTTTCACCTGATTTTATTCAAATTCCATATAAAATATGCCACATTGAAAAATAATCGATATCCACGCATCTTCAATGTCAAAATATTGAAGTCTAATCACATGTTGAAACACGAAAATTCAACGAATTATTGATATTTGAAGTTTTCAGAGAATGTGAGCTATAACTCCGAATATAAATTTGTACAAGCTATTAATGAAAAATTACACTTGCACAATTACACTTTTTTTAACGACCTGAAAATTATTGATGAACATGAAGAAGATGAAATTTTTCTCTCCGCTTTGTACCTATTTAACGGGGAGATTAAAATTTTTAATCGTCTTCAATGATTTTTCCCTCGATTTTCCTGCAAGTGGGTCAAGCGTTACGTGTTAGGAATATATATGACGCCTTTTTCAACACTGAACGGTATAATATATAAGTTTCAAAATTAGGGCGTGAAAGTATGGCAAATTCAGGCCATTAGTTTCAGACTCAGGAACATTGTCGACCCTACGACAGGGTCCTTGAATTTTGAATTGAGACATACATCAGCCACCATACTCTAGATAGATGAGTAAAACGTTCATCGATTATACATAAAAGTCTATTTACCGGAAAAGAAATTTATGCACTGTGACTTTGGCATCACATTCATAGTGATTGCCTGTCGAATATAATTTTTTTTTAAATTAAAAGTGGTGTAGGTATATATAAAAAAGTTATTTGAGATATGTGTCCATATAAAAAATCGAAATAGGGCCACACAAATTGGTTAAGGTAGTTGCATAAAATATCCATTGCGATTTTAATTTTTTGTATTTCGTGAAAGATAAAAGTATCCAGAAAAGTCGATAAAAAAACTATAAAATATCTACTTTCGAAAAGGTACTTTGTGTCTTGAAGAAATATATATCATTAGTAAGAAAATAGTTGAAATGAATGAAGTGAAAACAGTTTGTTATCAATTCAGAAACTAATATCTCATATGCTTTCAATTTTCATACATGTTATGATACTTTTCTTTGGAAAATCTGACTCAACTGAATAATTTTCCTAACCTCGGTGTGTATTACTTTCAGACACAAACTAATTTTTCATAAATATATATTTCATTCGAATTGAAAGAGGATATTTTCAGGAGAGGAGAAATGTTTTGCTTTCTAGTTCTCCATTTAATTGAAAAATTAAAAGTAGAAAAAATTTTTAAGGAAGGTACAAAGCAATCAATTTCAGATAGACCCTCCTCAAAGATATGTAAATCATGCATAGAAGTTACTTTTAGATGGAAACTGAAGATAAAAATCCCTTTAGAAACAACTACTTTCAGATGAACAATGAACAAAATGGGAAACACAACTACTCCTATATGAACATATTCAGTTTGTACTGTTGTGCATCGTTCATAGGAACGCTACACAACTTAGTATATGAAAGAGATAAGATATCACTCATATGAAACACTGTCATCCACAATAACGGGCAGCGATGTTTCAGAATAATACACTAGACTTATTACCTCTTCAGCAGCAATCTGAATAGTTTTAGTTCCGTTTGGTAAATTCGTTTTTGGTGAAGAAAGGTTTTGAATATGGGCAACAAATGAAACTGGCATCACATGTAACCAATTTTGAATAACGTTATTTGGATTTTGTAAAAAACACATATTTAATGAAGCTTTACTTTGAAGAACACTTTTCTGGAATAAACCATTGCCAAAACTATATGGAATTCAATGTAAATTTTATGCTCCGAATTTTGAATATGGACTGGAAAAAGTATTAAGAAACAAAATTCAAAATATTGAAATTTGACAGATGATGCGAATCACGTGGCTACATTTTTTATGTTACTTTTATGTCCTATATGATACGAACTTCTGTATTATGGGAAATTTTCAAATTTCAATAGGGAAATAAATATTTCGAAATTGAATCTCAAAATATTCATCTCTCCCGACTATCTACACGGTAGGTTCTGGCTTGCCGGAAAATAGCGACTCCTCCGGCTAATACCACGCTGGATATTGAATTATATCCAACAGATATTTATGCAAGATATCTTACAGAAGTTAGTCTCGCAGATATTTCTCATTCATTCAGCAGCCAAATCATGTTGAAATTAATCGAGTAGATCACCTACAGACCGGTTTCGAGGTATTACCTCTCATCAGTGCAGGAAAGATCCAAACACTATTGCTAGATGAACGAAAAACATCTGCGAGACTAACCTCTCCGAGATATGTTGCATGAATGTATGTGGTTCTAAAGGTAATATTCATGGTGTTCCGTGAATACATCGCTATATTGAAACTGGAGATAAATTAACTCTGATTTTTAAACTGAATTTTTCCGAACGATCCTTCCTTGATAAAAAAAAAAGTCATGAAACAATATCTGACAGCCGTTCTACAGAAAACAAAAAATCAGTGATGCTTTTTGAGAACTATACAAGAAAATTTAAAAACAATTACTAAGCAAGGATTAGGATTAGGTTAAGGACATGAAACAAAACTTGTCATTATCTGTAGCGTTTTCTCAAGGCGATTAAGCTGGAAATTCAGGAAAACTGAATGTTTTTTTCAGATATTACAAATGAATATTACCTAATATCCATTTATTTATCATCAACAATTTTTTCAAAATAATCCATATGCTTTGACAACTTTACTAATGAAAATGAGTTTCCATTTTCCGTGTGCCAATTAGATACTATTTAAAAACTACTTAAACTTGCGTCATTTACGTCGAAATGAAATTTTATCTCCTGACATTTGAAACACCCTCCACATTTCCTAGTAGGTGGTCTACTCTATTGAGAATCCACTCCAGAAACACATGTCTCTGTTTATAATAATTCATCTGCGTTGAATAGGTTAAGTAGTTTGTTTCGAGAAATATTACCAGACATACAGTTTGATTTGTGCTGACATTTACATCATGTAACTTTCCGTTCGAATATTTATTGACTTCTTCGTCGACATTGTTCAAGTCAATCTGAAATAGAGAATGGGTATTCTGATAGATTGCTGATGTGATATAATAACCCAACTGCTCAAAAAAATTGATATTTGAAGATACACTGTGCCAGATGATGATTAGTAGAATAAATTCATAAATGCTTCTCATGAGTTAACATTTACAATCAACATCATAGTCCTCAGTAAAAAGTTTTGCAAAAAGAACTGATGAGATATGAGATGAAAATTATTGGTTCATTATCGATTCTATTAAAATATTATTGCTGATTATTTCTTTGAATGAACAAATGAGGTGATGGATATTTTCCTACTATTTTCTCATTATAGAATTAGTAAAGGTCGCGAGAATCGAAAGTATAACAGACATATCTTTGTGAGGGCAATCAGAGCAATGCGCTCATTACCTCATTGCCTTTGATGTCTATCACGGTTGTAGATGAAATGTCAGTTTTAGAAACCTGCATTCCAACAAATACAAAAAATAGCAAAAAATAGCAGTGCATTTCTTTAATATCCCCTTCTTTCATTTTTGAACGGGTCAATAAAAAATATTGAAATTTGGAATAATGAAATCAATGCATTGATACTTCATTTTGATGTGAAATTGATAGACGAAACTTTCAAGATGGCGGCTGGGCGCCATCTGAAAAGAAAATCAAAAGTAGAGGGGGGTCTTGTGACACATCATTTTGAAGCTCCTGACGAATACTTCATAACCTCAGAATATGAAGTCAATATCTTCACCTACTACAAAATGGCGAAACACTTAATAATTTCCTGAAGACAAACACGTTAATATCAATATTTCTAAAAATATTCTTTTTCATCTGCCATATGACAATCATTGCCATATGACAATCATTGTTCAGTTAGAATATCCTCATTTAGTTTTCGGTTTTACCAGTAGAAAGGTAACAAGTCAACAATCTCTAAAATGGTTAATTGGCGTCCATTGGAATGAAAAATTGAGGCGATTTTTATTTACGATGCGACGCGTCACTTTCACCAAACCGAAAGGATTTTCAATGAACGTTTTCCGTTCATTCTGGAAGAACAGCAAGTGCAAATGATTGGTGAGATGGTAGTAAATCCTGAACAGTCTACTTATTCCGTCGGGAATGTTTGTTAGACGTCTCCTTCTACTGTGTGGAGACTTTTGAAGAGAAATAGGTATCATCCATACAAATTCAAAATGGTGCACCAATTAACTGAAGATGACCCTGATCGGAAAAACAGAATTCGGGGAAATCATGCCGGAAACCATTGCAAGGCATCCTACCGCCACAATATTTGTTTCAGTGACGAATGTACACTTTTTCAAACGGCAATGTTCCCAGACAAAATTTCCGTTATTGGAGTGACACCAACCCTCACGTTTTCCGGGAAACACATATCCTATATCAATAAAAAATTAACGTGTGGGCAGGAATATTGGGAAACCATTTTCAAAATTCAACAAGGGAACTGTATTTGAATATGTTGGAAACTATATACTGTTGATCCTCTCAACACTGAAATCGTTGAAGCGAATCCTAATGAATTCGATATGAATATTGTATTTCAACAAGATGGAGCACCACCACATTACTCCAGACAAGTAAGAAACTATTTGGATACTAATATTCCCGGTCGTTGGATTGGCCGTCGAGGTCCTACAGAATGGCCAGCCCGCTCGCCTGATTGACACCTTTTTTATGGGGCTAATTGACGCAAAAGGTGTACGAAACTGAACCTGCTTCAATATCGGATATACGGCAGAGAAAAATGAATATTTGTAGAGATATTGACGTAACTGTGTTTGAAAATTTTCGGCGTGAAATATCGGATAGGCTGTTCATATGTCAAGAAGTTCAAGGCAACCATTTCGAGCATCTTTTAAATTGACCTCAAGCTTATCACCTCATATTATTCAGTTAAATGTCAATGTATTCAGACAATTATTAAAAGTTCCGCCATTTTGTAGTAGTTGGAGATATCGACATTATATTCTGGGGTTGTGTAGTATTCGTCAAGAGCTTCAAAAAGGTGTATCACAAGACCCCCTTCACATTTTATTTTTCCCAGATGGCTCCCAGTCACCATCTTGAAAGTTTTATCTGTCAATTTCACATCAAAGTAAAATTTTAATGCATTGATTTCATTATCCCAAATTTTAATTTTTTGAGTTGACCCATTCAAAAAATAAAAGGGGGGAACATTAAAGAAATGCACTGTATTTCCTGATTTTCCAACCTTTTTTGACTTGATTAGATGAATTAATACTGATTAGATGAATCAATAGTCAGATCACGCCGAAATAGATTTCAATTTTCCCTTTCAAAGTTGTCCCCCTCCGATATAATACACTTGTGTCAGCTTTTTTTTCAATTTCCGTATGTCTTTGAGCTGTCAAATTGCACGAATTTGGTCAAGAAGGTTATATTCCTTATAGGGATCTAGAGAAATTCTTACTTGGACAATAACAAATTTCAAGTTATTTTTTCGAAAACATTGGCAACAATTTTCTATGAAAAGACAATTCCGCAAGCGAAGTCGGTCTCTCAGAACCTTGGAACACTTTTTGGGAAAAAAATGTCTTGGTTTTCCACTTCACCATCTTTATAAAAAAAGTGTGGGAATCCTCCACAGAAAGAAAGTAATCAATTTCAAAAATTTAATCCCTCCTAAAAATATACTCCTCTCAATTGGAACACTGTTTAGAACTAAAAAGTGGTTCAGACTTCAGCAACTAGTAATAATTTATTAGGCTCAGATCAAAGAAGATACAGATCTTAGAGGGCTTTAAGAGTGTTTCTACATTGCTTGTGCATATTCTTGAAAAAATAAAATGAAAAATCCTGTTTCACTAATATTTCTTCCTCTCTGCTCTCCATTTCCAATTCGTATTTGTGACTAATCTAGATGGATTCCATTGAGAATTTTCTTTCAAAAAATATCTAAAACTCACTTGATTTATTAGAATGATTGCATGAACCCTGGACATCCAGATCAATCCCGTTCACTGATTTTCCTTCAAAAACAACTTGAGATGGAACGGCCTTTTATATCTTATTTATACAACGGAAACCTATTTCAGGCTAGACTTTGTTCTGTTTCTGAAATTTGAGCAACTTTTCGTTATACCTTCAGGTTTCGTACCTCTCACATGTCTAGAAGTAATTCCTTTGAACATTTTTATATTGTTTGTAAACTTCGAGAACTTTTCTAACGTTTGCTCTCCCAATTTTTGAACTAGAGCGCATATTTTATGTTTCAGTTTTAAAAGTTTTCCTCGATCCGTCGGCTTGGCTTGGACTTGGGTAGAGAGTACTTACACTTCAGAAGGATTTTGTTTCTCGTTATTTCTTGCAACTTTTCCATTCCACTCCGGACTCTTTCAGCCTGATATTGTTTTCTGGGATATTAAAATAACCAAATGTGGGCAAACGGAACGGCGAACCGCTTTATTTTTCTATACCGATATTTCATTCATTTCTTGAAATTCTGACTTTTGTCAACATTAATATATGCCTGTATCAAAGAAAATGTGCATTGACCACACTCTATCCTGTCAATTATTATTGTTACAGTTATTTGATTTGATTTGTGTTTTCAACACTGTATGATTTGTTGATTTTTTGTGTGATAGTTTTTGCCAACAAGAATGAATTTTTTTCTGACGAGGATATTGTCAATATACTTTCTCAAAAAAATAGCTTCATGGATTTAAAACCAGGGTGAACTCCTGAAAGATATTTGGGTTAGTATTTTGCAGATGCAACATCGAACCTTCTACTGGAATTTAAAAATACGATTTCAACAAAATTTCAGTGACGATAAATTCATTTTTGAAACTTGAACCTTCGAAGAAATTATCAACAAGATTGTACAGACGTGCTGAAAGCATTGAATATTCGATACAATTTAATGAGACATCAAAATCTATTGGTGATTTTTACATGACTGATAAAGCTCAACAAAATATATCTGAACGATCGACAACCTCGAAATCGAAACTGAATATTATTGTTTCTATAATAAGTGGAAAAGAAGACGGGCAAAATCTAGGACAAAAAACTTGATTAGTGAACCACTGATAAGGAAGTTAGGATCTCGATCTTGGTAAAAGGTTCGAAAATGTTCAGGAAAACACAACACTCCAGTAGATGACAGAGTTTATTCAAGAAAACTGTCTTCTGATAGAAGACAGTTAACAGCGTAACTTTGTCCAGCTGATTGATTGAAATCTATCAATGACGATTCAGTCATTATGAATCGAATTATGAAAATCTGAAAGCTGTGAAACGTTAGGTGGATGGAGCTGTCGAAATATTGATAACTTACAAAATGTTTCCAAAATACTAGAAACTTGAGAATTCATATGGTAGGTCAGAATTTAAAATTGAATATTTGACAAGCTACGTGGAAGATATTCCTGAATCCAAGTCAGAAACTATTGTCAGGTGATTCACTGAATAATCTAGCCATTACCATGAAATACTCAGGCGATAAAACTTATCCGACGAATCTGATCATATGTGAAGAATTCATTTAAAACCTTAACAGTGATTTAAAAAAAAAGAGATAATTTCATGTTGCCAAATTGTTGATATGGGATAATTGACAACAAAAAAGATCTGAATCCGTTCTAGTTTCTGACGAAGAGAGTCAGCGACTTTGAGAACCATTTTGAGAAATCGAACTCCAAGTGGAGAAGTCTTTTATACTCTCCTTTTTGAAGCAGAAAATATTGTATTCATCGCCTTTGACCTAAATTACAGTAGATCATAAAGATAACGAAGCCTTGACTTCTGGGACTTTCAACTGGGACCAAACTTTAAATCAAACAAAAATATTCAAAGAAATAACCATTAGACGGAAATTTTTCTGAAAGACAATAAAGAATAACTCAAAGTTTTTCGTATTGATACTGGAGAAGATGGATTAAACTGATTTACTATTACTTCGATCTGAAATCAATGACATCAAGATTTTGAAGAAAGACGACCTAAACAGTAAATGATCAGGATCTTAAAAATTGATTGCTTGAGATAATTGTGGATGCTATATCTTCTGAGAATAGAAGTGCTGGACCGGCAGATATCAACATAAAAATCGGAATTTTCAGAAGGCCCGCCAGCAAATGTTGATGTCCTCCAACGAGAAAAAGAGCGAACAGTTAAATGAAGAAACTACGTTTTCAATTTGGGGATAATGTTACGGTTATTTGATTTGATTTGTATTTTCATACTATGTATATTATACTGTATATCACTATTACAACCTATGTATGATTTTGACTGATGATAAATGAAACTTTATATGTTTTTTACCACATTAACTAATTTTTATTCTTAGGCACTCTTGGTTGAACCGTAAATTCTGGTATGCTTGATGGTACATCATTTTCAGTTTAAAATAGTATGTGTCTTTTTTAGCTGTACTTGATTTTTTCAATAAATGGATCGTGATCATCATGAAAAATGAGAAATGAAACTTTCCATGATTTTACCACATTTGTTATGGTGATCTCCTACCACGTAGTAACGGCTACATCAATCAATATATGTATAATTTTTCGTTTTTTTGTGTACCATTTCTTGTCAAGAGGAGAATCCATAGATGAAACATTTATGAAGTGAAAGAAAAATAATTTCATTACAATAGTTGAGAAAGACCTCATGAAAGGTAGACTTTCACCATTCTATATAGTTTCAATCTTTGAAAGTTTCTCAAAGTATGCTTCCAAAATGAGGCGAACAGACCACGATACATTTTTCTCAAACACTAAGTACATGATTGTCAGCCATATCTTCGTTAGCTAGGCAACACAAATGTGTGGTTTGGGAGATTAGTCTCCGTTCAGGCCGGAATATGCAGCTCTGGAATCGTACATGTGGATTATCTCCTGCAATATTCCCTGAGCTACCATGACACCATACTAAAAAGATTCCAGTTTATTGATCAATATTGAGGTTGTCGGATGCTAAGCAAGCTACTCATATGAGAACACTCGTCGTCAGTTATACCTGATGATACATTCAGCCAAGCAGTCTTTTATCTCCTCTGGCTCAGGTGAATTATCGTTCAGACGTGGGGGTATATTGATCTATTCAAAGAAAGTTCATATCCTCCTCTGATGCAAATTCTGCTTTTGCTGTTCAAGAATTTAGTGCAAAGTAGTTTCGCAAAATATCCCACTTTTGAGGAGGCAATTAGAATATCTCTCGGTGCACTACTTAATCTGCTATGTTTGTTGAAAGAATAAAGAACTGGAGAACTGAAAAGCTACTGCTTTCGATTTGATGATTCATCAAGAAATCTACAAGGAGCGCATCACAGCAGGCTCGGCATTACTGTGACAAATCTTTCTGCTAGAGGAGGATACCCTACATCTCGAAGGTTCTATTGGTGATACTCAAAGACATACATTCTTTCGACTCGGGTACACACAACATGAGATGAGGAGTCATTTACGGGTGACACCAACAGCAGAGGTATTATAAAACCCGCTGCTGCAGAGTGAAGATAGTTGACAACACTTCATTGATTTTTTCACTTCACGAAGATCAAATTTTTTGGAATACCAGCTCAGATACATGGAGCTCCGTCTATTAGCACACCCCAAGGCTCTTAGATATTAACCAGAAACGGCATTACTGTGACAAATCTTTCTACAAGAGAAGGATGCCCTTCATCTCGAAGGTTCTATTGGTGATACTGGGTTTACTCAACGATATACATTATTTCGTCATCTACAGCAGAGGTATTCTAATACCAGCTGCTGCAGGGTGAAGACAGTTGACAACACTCCATTGATTTTTTCACTTCACGAAAAACAAATGAGACCTTTTTTAGAATATAAGTTCAAATATATGGAGCTCTGTCTATTAACATACCCCAAGGCTCCTAGATATTAACCAGAAACGAGTATGATTGGTAACTGTATTACTCAAGTAAAAACAGTGTTAGATGTAGGAATTCGAAATATCACAGTGATGATACGACTGAATCTGTCACCTCAATATTTGGCAATTCATTTTAATTTTTGAATTCAAAGGTTACCACCTTCTATAGCACCGGTACGCCGCTGGATAAAACCTCATCGTCTTTATCATAATAAAGCAAATCATACTCAATAGACGAAACTTTCACTTAACATTGATTGCTATCACTTCTTGATCGAAGAATTCATGAACTCATATATCGTGACAGATGTTATCATTCACCAGCCAGTCACGATCCAAGACACGAAAATTTCAATGAAGCAAATGACAGAAGCCTAGCGTGGAACACGAAACTGAAATGAATTGACCATAGTTCAGGTGTGTCAACATCTTATCTGACTCAATGTTTCGATTTCAATTGGGTCTACGCCAATCGTTATTGTGAAAAATTAGGAACGTATTAAGATGTTTTGATTCAGTTCGCATGAAATGATTCACACTCAATAGAAAAATTGAAAATTCTTCCTAGGGTGCTTCTCATTTTGTTAACAAATTGTCAAGTTAAGAGGCGGTAATAAGAGGGTATGGTGCCATGACGGGTTATTCTATTATCCTGATAAGTTGTGGAAAGGATACTATAGGAGGCAGCCACAACTAGGTACTTGCGTGCCATCCGAGTCGAAGATATAAAAAAAACAATTCGTGAAAACAATAATACAAAAAGGAGGGAAACCGCGGATACATGGTTCTGGTCATTGGCATCATCAGCGCGGTGCAGCCAAGTACGCATGTGTTGTTTTCTGTTTCCAGCAAACGAATCCTGCCCATCTTTGCACTTGGCTGCACCGTGCTGATGAGGTTCGTAGCCAAAATACCGAATACTGTTTTATCCGACCGTTGTCTTTCCGAATATAATTCAAAATAAATTTGTGCTGTTTGTTGTGGGCCACTTTATAGAACAGAATATATGGAGAGCATGAATTTGACACAGTTGGTGAACTTAGAGAAAATATCAGGCAATTCAGATCTATCAAAAGAAGGGATATTGAGACGACGTCGCTTATGTATACAAGGGGCAGGCCATCATTTCGAATACTTGTTGTAATACTTTTTGAGCATTTTCAACAAGGTCATGATTTTATTCTTGGTTTTTGAAACGCATCGTACTTAGCCAAGTGTTTGCCCAAAATACCGAATAATGTTCCATCCAGCTGTTATTTTTCCGGAAATAATTCAAAATGAATTTGTGCTATTTTTGTACCATTCCTATCAAATTCATAAAAAAGTATTTGTGCAAACTTATATTTGAAGTTGATTTTTTTGATACCTGTGATTTTCAGAAGAGCAAATCATAACGAATTATACACCAATGAAATCAGAATGAGAAGCATTATTTTTCTGTATAAAAAAACAATAGGGCGCCCATTAATTAGTTGGTGATAGTCAGCGACACAGAGTTTGGAAAGGACCAGGGCGACAAAAAAGACTATCTTTAGCTAGAGAAGTGGTTCCATACCAAGGAGGATCCGTAGTGTTTTGGGAAGGCATAATGCATGGTCGTCATATGCAGCTTATTCCCATTCCAGATACTATGTATGACAGGAGATAGACATGTTTGAAATATTATTGGACCCATAATTTATCCTCCTTGAAATTAAATTGGAGCTAATTTCATTTTTGTGGATGACAATGCTAGGTCCCGTTGCACGAGAAGAGTACAAAATGCAGTAGAGATTAAGAAAATATGGATATTACAGTGGCCAGCAAATTCACCAGAAATGAATCCCATTGAGCACATGTGGGATTTCGTTAAACGAGCAATCTCAAACAAATTATTCATCCTAGTACACTCTCGAAACTCACACTCACGGCCCAAGAAGAATGAAACAACATCCCAATGGATACCATTACCGCCGTTATTGTTTCCATGCACAGGCGAGTTATCACCTTAATACAGAATAGGGGAGGAGACACCGAATATTCCGGTCTGACATTATGCACTATTTTTCGTTTGTATTTTTTTTCTTGTTCAGTTAAAATTAAATTCAGCCAATTTGCGATGGATACATAACCAAATTTAATATAATTTGTAATACACTTCTTGACTTACGGTAATAGTGTCTGATTCAGACGAACATAAGGGGGGTCCAAAAATTTTGGCGACGTTATTAGATAAAGAATGAAATAAGGAGTAATTGCTGATTTCAGTCTCGTTAAAATATGACTATAACGGCTGAGAATATGGAAAATGTATGATAGAATTGAAGAAATAATTCATAGATTAGAAGACTTGGGCATGTCAACTCAAACTTTCATAATAATAGATTTCATAATAATCTGGTAATCAGATTGGAGGGGATAATATCACCAAGAAAACAGACTGATATTATTCTGCAGGATAAAAAAAATTGATGAATTTTCAATGTCTGGTTCATAAATATTATTTTTTCCTATTTTCCATCATTTTGTTTTATTGGAACACCTAGATTGTGAAATTTCGTACTGGCATTCCTGTACATGTATCTAACTAGAACTTACTCGGGAAATTAATTTAAAGTGGCGAGCGAACATATTATTTAACTTTCATAACAACAGCGCTCTGAACAATTTTGATGAAAATCCCCGGAACTATTAACGTGCCCTGAGCATGGTATCCCTCGTGGAATGTTAACTGGACCAAAGTAATACCGGACTCGGACAATAAACCTGCCTTATCGTCGTCCGGCAAATCTCTTCGGTAAACATTGTCGCCGTAGTTGACTGGATTTTGTGTTAATATTGCACACACTTGATTATTGTCGTTCCGTATGTCGGAAAGTGATTCATTCAGGTTCCATTCAGTTCAAACAAGGCAGAATAAATTGCCATGGAATATTTAAGAGATGCGATTCAGTGTAATGGAAAATAAGCAGTGATGTTTCAAGTATTTCTCAAAGAAGATCAAACTGTAAAATGTACCCTCGAAATATAACCCAGAAATTCTACGCTGTTAAAAAATAAGGTGAATTGTTTTTTCTCAAAAAATATTTATATATTAATTTCTTGGTATGTCTTTGATCTCTTTCAGCGATTCGGTTTCCATCTCCTCAATCGTCGCAAAACGCCGTATGTTCATGGGTCTCTTCAATCTTGGGCACAGGAAAAGTCGCAGAGAGGAAAATGTGGTGAATACGGTAGCTTAGGTATGATTGCAGTGTTGTTGTTGGTCAAAAAATTACGAACAAGCAATGAGAAGTGAGCAGATGCATTATCATGATGGAAAATCCATGAATTGTTTTTCTACAATGCCGGATGTTTTCTTCATTTTTCTCATCGCAAATGGCGCACAACTTCAAGATAATACTCTTTTTCGACTCTACGACCTTGTGGCAAGAACTTCTGATGCACTACGCCACGATAATCGAAGTAAACACTGAACAAAAACCTAACATTTTCGTGCTTTTTTAGTCTTGTCTCTCCTGGACTCTTTTACATTGGGACGACCGGACTTTGATTTCGATGTCATAACCATATACTCATGATTTGTCACCAGCTATGACCCTTTATAGCAAATCTGGATCGCCGTTGACGTCATTCAACAATTTGTGAGCGATGCTCATGCGACGTTTTTTTGGTCGACACTCATCAATTTTGGTACGATTAAATGATATAGATATAGAAATAAAATAATTTGTCTAATTTCCACTAACTTAATGTATTGAAATAATACGACCAAGGTTTCGGTTTTTATGCCATTCTCAAGTATTCTAACACTACTGACCTAAGAGAAATATCGGAGTGTATATATCCGAGAGTAGGTAATAAGATATATACCTACATTCATCAATACCAACTACATAAACTTCCAACTGTGATTAATTGCGTTGTCTTTTTTTTTAATTATAATTTTTTAATTCAAAAGTGGAGACCTACACAAATCTGTTTGTTCGTTAAGGGTTCTATATTTTGAGTTTTTAATTGATTCATTGATTTCCATGGCTTCTAACAAATTCATTTTCCTTTCTTTACTACATGTATGTAAGATTTTGAGGTTTTCCTTACTTATTTTGTGGTATGTATCTTGTAGATGTTCGTACATAGATTTTTTGTCTAAACCGACGTGTTCACAGAGTCTTACTTCGAAATTTCTCCCGGTCTGGCCTGTATATAGGTACTGCAGAGCATTCACTACATACTATTCTATATATGCCAGATTTCTCCATTTCGAATATTGATTTTCAATTATTTGATAATATTTATTAATTTTAATTATTAAATAAACAATTCAGATCAGACGTACATAAATATTTTCTAAGCTGTTATATGTAATTACTTGAGTGAGTACTGCAATCGAAGGGAGAACATATAGTGGTATTTACTGATATGAAAATAGTTTGAACCTATAATCAGCACACCAAGTTCAATCGCTTGAAATATATGAAAATTCATAATTTTCGAAATTTTGCCAAACAGGTGACATTAGTGTTAATTACGTTCATAAAATTACAAGACAGTAGGTCGAAAAATTTCATTATAAATTATTTATTACGGAAGTATTCGCTTAAAACCAAAATTTTCAAAATTGAAAATTTTTATTGCAAGTTACTGAGTTCAAAAAGATTTACACTATTTTCCTTTGAGGTGTTTTCTTTCATTTCTTTCATCAACAATACGCATTTTTTCGTGCTGGGAATTACAGATTCTGTTCCAGTATTACAGTTACGACACGTTGATATTTTTATGAAAATACTGCACTGCAGACCAACAGTTCTTGATAAAAGAAAGAAATGATTTCGTCACGCGAACGTAGGTCACCCTGTAGATATTGTACTAAAACATACTTACGTCACTCTATGGATTCAATGTATATCGATGTATACCAGACAGCATATTTAGTTGTGGAGTCGATTCATTTTCCTATTTTATATATCAAATCCTGAATATTTCATGTTGAAAAAAATGTCACATATACAAATGTAAATGACACCTTTTGCATTTATTTGTTACATACATCATTAATATTCCACAGTTCAAAATTTCATTTTCAAACTAATACGTCATGAACGACATGACATTATTTTTCGTGCAACCTAAGCATCATGGAGTCACCGTACATGATGCAAAACAACGTAATCAGTAATAAATTTTCATTAATGATTCATGTCCGCCGAACTCATTGAAGAACATTAACGCAAATTAATTCCAAGAGAGCATTACCCTTTTTCATTCCACTCATCGGTATGATTATTCTACTAAGTTGAATGATACAAACTATTTATCTATGAAAAAAATGATTTATTACCTTCGGGATGGTCGTTAAGTTTTCAATATATGTTGGTGATATTCAGTCAGAGCAGTTTTGATGAAACGTACCTGGAATAAAAAATTATAAGTATCAGTTTCAAATAATTTGACACATTCGACAAGAAAATCATTACGAAGTTGAACATTGAAACCTTCCTTGAATCTTGGTCATGATCAGATAGAAAACCATAAGAGGATTCAAGAACTATTCACACGTTAGTGAATTCATTTTCCGAACAGAAAATATTTTTTCATAGCATTTGCTGCATATGTCAGACAAAACCAAAGACGGCCATAGGGTCCTCGAATCCTAATGTTTCATTATTTCCCATAGACTATCTCTCTTTCTCTCTCTCTCTCTCTCTTTCAATTAATGGACGTTGCTTCCCACTCGGGCGCATTTATCCAGACTCCTTCTATCAAATTGACATCAATTTGACAAAAGCTTCGTCGAGGGGGCGCAAAGGTCTTGCTAGAAACAATGCTGCCACCCCCTTTTTTTCACATTTTTTAAAAAACACAGTATTTTTTATTGTCGCCTCTTGCTCAGGAGATCTTCTGATTTTTTTAACATATATTTATTGGGTCGACCACTCTTCGGGAGACCTTTGGATTTTTAAATTCACACACCCTTTACGTGGTTATCCGAACCACCTTGGCCTGGATACCGGCGTGAATAAATGGGCCCTTTTTAAAAACACTCACACATTTCAGTATTTATTACAATGGACTAGCACAACATGAAACGGAGCCCCACGATACCACATGACATCCGCGTACCTTCTACGGCCACCACGAGACTCTTCCCATAGAGTCGTTTCAAAATATTGGTTCACAGAACACCAAAATTCAGACTCAATAACAACTTGAAAATAGCATTATACAGGGGGTGTAATACATTTAAGGAGGTGATTCCTCATCGAAAAAAAGATAGGATCTTTCATATAATGAAATTTCATTGGGGCATCCTTGTTAAGATACAGTCCCTTAAAGGGGGAACATAAAATTTGTATAACAATTTTTTTCGCAAGCACTGAAAAAGTTACAATATTGAAACTAACCTGACGTTTTGTACTACCAAAGAGACACTCACCCAGAAATTCATTTGGTTTACCCCATGGTTGTAAGGGGTGGGAAACGCAACCCCTAAAATTTATTTCCAGTGTAACTTTTTGTCTGATTATTTGTTTACCATTTAAAAATTTATTTCCGATAGCCTGTTTCATTCTAAACAAAAAATGTCTCGGGTTTTTTGCCCAAAATGAACCAGTTCGCAGCAAAAAATTATTTTAGGAAAAACTACAGAGATACATCGTCATAAATGAGAAAATAGGAAACTAATCTATCTAGTAGGTCGCTATTAGATAGTGACAATTAAATTGGTATGACGCCGTCAGTTTGTGAATTTTCGATATTGAATTAATACTAATTGTGTGTTGTTCTGTTCTTAATTTTTTAACTTTAATAATTCACTTGTTATTAAAATTTCATACACAAATGAGGAAATAGCTGATATGCATTACGTTTACGGTCTGTCGCAGGAGAATGGGTTACAAGCTTCTAGAAGATATGCTGAAATGTATCCTTAATGGCAGTATTTTTCACATAGAATATTTGCTCGACTTCATCAACGATTACGAGAATATGGTTCATTCGACAAAAGAACGCAGGATTGTGGTCGCCATCGAGAAGTATGAACACCACAGCTTGATGAAGCAGTACTTAATTTGATTGAAGAACAACCTACTACCAGTACTAGAAAGATTGCTTCCTAGCTAAATATTGATCATATTACGGTATTTCGAATTTTAAAGGAACAACTCTTATACCCTAACCATCTACAACGAGTACAGGCACTGTTACCGCGAGACTTTCCGAACCGTCTTGAATTTTGCAATTGGATGCTAGAAATGATTAGAAGAAATTGTGACTTTCTGAAGACGATAGAATTCACAGACGAATGTAGTTTTTCTCGGGACAGGATTATTAATTTTCATATTTACCACATATGGGCTGATGAAAACCCTCATGCTATTGTTGAAACTAACTTGGAACTAACCATAACAAACAGTTTCCTCTTAACGTGTGGCTCGGAGCTATTGGGGATGATTTAATTGAGCCTCATTTTCTACCTTCTCGATTAAATGGTGAGGCATACGTTGAATTTTCAAGAGAAGTGCATCCAGTACTGCTGGAGGAAGTTCCTTTGGGCGTCAGAAGGGATACGTTCTTTATGCATGATGGGGCTCCCGCCCATTTTAATCAAGTAGCCCGTCAGCATTTAACTGAAACATATGCACATCAGTGGATACGTCGAGGAGGACCACATATTTCTCCATTTGTGACCATTTGCAGCATTTGGTTTATCATACTCCTGTTCGCGATGTAGAGGACTCAAGAAACCGCATCATCGATGCCTGCAGGGTAATCAGAGAGACTCCAGGAATATTTGATGGAATACGTGGCTAAATGCATTGACATCTAGACGCATGAGTAATGTCTGAAAGTAGACATATTGAACATTTACTATGATTCCTACATGTTGTGTGTTTTGTTAATAATAAATTAGTTTTGTTTATTACCCTTTAATCGCTTAATGCAGGTACTAACTACAAAATAACGAAATATTCAGTTCGCATTTATGACGATGTATCTCTGTAGTCCAAAAACATCTTGATCCACAGAAAATATATCAAATATTTATCCAAAGGACCAAAATGAGAGCGGATTCCTCTGAATGTGTTTTGTTTCCTATTAATAATATTCACTTTCCTTGCGGAACTTTTTCAGGCAATTCAAATAAAAGCCCTTCGATAGGTGGAAAATATTCCCAGAAAAAACAAACTATATTTTTCTTTTACCACCAGTCCATTATGTGTAGAGCAGAATTCTCGCGGAGTGACCGTGAAAACAAATGAGTGAAAGAAAGTGGACCCTTGAGGACGATACATCTGGAGGAAAGGCGGAAGAAAGAATGTAAATAGGATTTTGGTGGACTTTTGCTGCATGAATACTGTGTTCGAGGGTTGTAAATTCGTAGCCTTCAGGGGTGTTCTTTCTGAGCAAACAAAGACATTGCTTTTCGAATTTTGCATGTCGATACAATACATAAAATAATCCGAATTGTTTTCCAGTCTCCCTTGGGAAAAATATTGATATGTGGTACCAGAAAGACATTTGATTACCTGAGTGAATTTCAATGTAAGGATTCCTAAAGATTTTCACATAATGAATGTACCTTACAGTGTTAACTGAAAAATCAAGGTACTACATTTGCGGGAAGGCAATAAGAAATTATTTTTTGTCCTGTGTATTTGATGTGTTTTAATCGTTCATCTTTTTGATTCTATTCTTCGTATCTAAATATTTGAACCTTCGGAACATAAAAAAATTGGTATAAACCAAAGCGTTGAGGAAAATATAATTTTCTTACGAGCTAATGGTCCTTTCTCAACCATACTTTTAGGTGAAAATTATTCACAATCTACAAAATCGACATAATGCTATACGATTCACTCGAGTTGTTTAAAAAAACATAAAAAATTGGTTGAGAGTTTCACATATTGGAAAGCAATAGATTTAAGAATGATCAAATAGAATCTATGACTTGTCCTCTGTTGAATATCATTTCATATGTGGATATTCGTAATCATGCCTATTAAATGAGTTTGTAAACTTTATTTCCTACTACCCACTTTCAATGAGAGATCAAAATGTGCTGGAAAACATTCAGCGCCGTGCTACAAGCATGACCGTCACTAGAAAACCGACCCTCATATCCTGAAAGACTGCATGCGGCAAACATCATCACTTTCAAGCAGCATAGATTTCGTGGAGAACTCATCTCCTTCTTCAGCATACTCAAATGCAACGATGCTGGCCTAGGTCACATGTTTATTCGAAACTTCGATAATGGATGACGTGGTCATGGATTTGAAATGAGAAAAAAAATTGTAGACCAAACAACGACGACAACACTTTTCATGCACCCGGAAATTTCATATATAGGATGATCTCAGCCGAGAAGTTTCCAGTGCTACATCTATCAATGCTTTTTAGAAAAGAGTCAATGATATTTTTGAATCTATATGTTTTGTTTTGAATCTATCATTCATAATCACTTTCATGTTCATCCATTCATCAGTGTTCATATTGATTTGTATTTTATTAGGCGCTCCTAGGTCTCTGTACTCAGCCTTCAACTATGTCTGATTATAATGATACTAATTATGACAATAATGATAATAATAATAATAATCTTCTACTGGATATAAAGAGAACCTGCTCATCGATATGTGTAATTCAGGCTCAGATGGACTGAATACTTTTTTCTGGAAAAAAAAACCAAGAACTCATCGCCATATGGCCAGAACTTTCAAGTCATGACTGGATGGAGAGCAGTCGGAGAACATCCACAAAAGCGAAGGACTTGATACAGAATAAGCGTAACTCCTCTATGGCCTTAATCCATTACCGCAAAGCATTTGATACAACATCGCATGAGCTCATATTAAATTTGCTTAGATGCTTTTAGTTACTTGTACCAATCTGGCAGACCACCTTCAGCATAACATCTACTCATGCTAGAGGGTGGCTAACTTTCAGAAGGGATGTATTTCAAGGTGGTTCTCTTAGTCCCATTATCTTCTGCATCTCACTATAGTCATTAAACCGGAGGCATAAGGTCACCCATTTGTTTTATATGGATAATCTTGAATGTTATGCCTTTGTAGAAAAGGATCTCCATCAGTCCTTGGGGCTGGTGGAAGAGTAAACGCATGCTATCGCTATGAAATTCGAGATAGAAAAATGTGCAATGGTCCATCTCGAAAGAAGACGGTGCGGGGACTACAGAGAGGATGTGCAGCCCGTAGATGGAAGCATCCTGCACCATTTGGATACCGGAGATACATATACTTACCTCGAGGTGGAACAACGCCACTCGCAAAAGGTAACAGCAGTGAGGAACTCTCTCCGCGGCAAGTATCAACACAAACTCCGACAGATCTAATCATTGATACTGAGATTTCCTCTCCGAAGTCTACAGACACTATCCAGACCACTCTGTTAAGATGGTTGTTTTGATTATTGCAGTCCTTGGTAGAATGATGTCCTCTTTACTATCGAGTCTCAAGATCATGCCGACTAGCTGCTTAGCCGGACAAATGCAGAAGGCTAACTTTTTTGGCTCACTGCTCTTGTTTCGGGCACATGATAATCACTTTTGTCATGGTGCGGGGAATACTCATTGGTTGATAATGTTGGCGCGTCCTCCCGAATCTATCGGGACTTCGGGTATGTTTAAGTTTCCAATTATTCTATGCCTGAACTCGGGTGAAATTATTGGTCATAGATAGTTCATAAATAGTCATAAATAGTTCATATGAAACAAATTGTTTATTTATATTAAGCACAATGTAGGTGGAATTCATTCAGTATAAACAAGCCTAAGAAAGCTATTGTATAGTGAAACACAAAATTCGGTTGACAAAAATATTCTTTTAAAATCTCACAATAAGATATCACTTGAATACCTTCTATTGAAAAGGTCAAACTTCAATTTCATTAGGCAAAGTTGACCACGAATCTCACCCCATACGAAACCATTTCCTTGTATCATTTCTGTGACAAATTGCAAATAGATCGACACGTCGTCAGCGAACGAAGAGTCAGCACACTCAGCTCCAATTAATTATGCATCCTCCATTCGAACGGACAATGCCCATTGTGCAGAGCAGCGTGCCAAGAGAATTAATTACGGCCCTTCTTAGACATAATGACTTGGTACGCGTCGACTTCCAAATTATCAACCTCATGTGGAGGGCTTTGTTAGTTATGCCTTGCTTCACCTCGACTCTTTGATTGTTATTAAGGACCCCGGGCTGTACATGGCGCTCTCTGCAATTTCTTTGTAGTTACTTGTAGCCGGTGTGGAGTTTTTGATTAATTATGAATTTTTGCGTCGCTTATTCTTTTCAGGCGAGTATGGTGTTACTTAATGAGTGAGTAGTAAACACTTTATGACTAGAAACAAACAGAATGCATGCTTTTTATTTCCGATCCCATTATTCACATTTTGAGAAGAAGAATAGTTGAAAATGTTGGTTAAAATATACAAAAGTTGACAACTGAGGTGAAAATAAGAGTCTTTTCAAATCAAGACTATAAATGAAATTCTTCCACACGGAAATCTCAGCCATGTGTGCAAAGACTGGAGGGAAGAAACCTCACATAAGAATCATTAAATAGATTCACTGACAGACAGTAACGTCTTGAGTTGGTGGTGGACTGCCAAAAAACTCCCCTAAATAGTCAGTTATTGTCATCGTCTTTGGATTTGCTAAACAAACAGTGAATATCTGGACTGCATAAAAACTTTCAGATTCATGATGAAAACTGACAGGATTGGCCCATTCCACGAAAAAGAAAATTGTTAGGTTGTAACAGGAAAAACCTTAATATGTCTGACATGCCTACTAACAGGCTATTGTCGGTTGAATCATCATGTGAAGAGACTTGGACTGGACTGTAAGACAGACATCTGCCGAATCTATTCCAAAGAAAATGAACGAAAGCGAAATTAAGGTGGAGAAACGAAAGTGTTTATTTATTGTAAACTGAGGAAAAAGTTGTATATGTGAAACTTCAATTACTCTAGAAGAATGAAAGAATGAATGATGTGAAAATATAAAGAGATAACGGACAGCGAGATCGGGGATAGAAAAATATATTTCAAAATCAACTGGAGATCATGCATTAAAATATGATGAAGCAGAAATTGTCACCAAAGAACTTTTAAAAAATGAATTGATGGTTGTAGACGTTACTACGTGGTAGGAAATCATAATGAAAGGAGAAATGAAACTTACTATGTTTTTTACCACTTTTATTTGTAACTAACGTTACTGCAGTTTCGTCCTATATGGACATTTTCAAACTTATTACCTAAGTTTTAAACAGCAGTAACGTTAGTTACAAATAAAAGTGGTTAAAAACATATAAAGTTCAATTTCTCTTTTCATTTCATGAAAATTTTACGCATACGCATGTATGCTTCCGACAGATAACGATTGCATTTCAATAAACTCGGTTGAAAAATATATTATATGGTTTACATTGCTGAGATAAAAAATTGAATACATTTGAAACAGAATTGAATTCTTGGAAATTGTCCTGTAGTATATTCATATAGATTATCAAATATGACATCTGAACATTGAAACAATATACATGTTTTCGATTGAGGCATTCTCCACAAGTGAATTAATTGAATTTCAAGAATGGAGAAGGGCACTTTTCCGAATTGTTAATAATTTAAACAATAGTAAGTATAGGCATTCAATTTTTTTACTGACAATTCAATTTTTGGAACTATAAAATCGAACTCTATGCATTGAGAAATAGTTTCTTGGCCTTAACTTCTTCATCGTCAGACAAAACATTTTAAGGAAACTTCCAAAGAGAGAAAGAAGGTCACTACAATAAAGTCTCTTCACAAAGATATGTAGTGCGTGCACAAAAGTTTCATTCAGACTGAAAGAAAAACCCTTTCTGAACTACTGCTTTCACAAAAATTTTGGATTTCACGAAAGGAGGGTTTTTTTCCAAACAACTAGTTTTATTTGGACATTAAATTACATGAAAATGACTTTTTCCTATTCAGTTGGTACTACAAACATTCGTGATGGAGTTGAAACATATAAAAACTTTCCTCAATTGTGTACTTCAAAGTTTCAGGTAAAGACACTGGTTTCATCACCTTTTCAACACTATTCAGGATAAAATGACACTCAATCAAAAAATTTTCTGTTCGGTGATGTAAAAGAAGCAAATAGCTTTTATTAATATTCATATTCCAATTATGAATTCACGACTCCTCATTCCTAGAAGGAAGATCTGAACCTCAATCTTCTGGAAAGCATGGAAATTGAAATATTGAATTTTTTTTCATATTTCATGATGTATCAAATTGATTTAAATTACTTCGCTTCTAGTGAATTTATTCGAATGAGAGAAAATAAGTGTTTTCCTGAAAAATTTCTTCGTGAACAGTTCTCAATTGGAGAATGAAAATGAATTTTCATTAAAACAACGATAAAAATAAAAACAACAATAAGAATTAATTGGCGCTCCGGGGCGACTTCATTGATTCCAGTGGCGCATTTTCTTTTTCAGCTGCAGAAAAACCCGGAAAAACTTCCAGCACCACATCATCTGAAGATCTCGATCTACCAATGTCCTCTCTCATATAAAACAAAATGTAGGCTGTCTCCAGAGGCTCCAATAGATTCAATGCATTGCCAGAACACTTCGTGACACGACTATCGTCAAACTTAAACCAGTCCGTTTCGTCTTTGACCAAGGCGTAATAATGACCAGATTCAACGCCAGAACCACAGTGAACAATGACTGCATGAATATTATAATAGTTTTAAAAAAAAAATCTGTTTTTCCGTTAATCAGCTGCCGCCCCCATACGAACGACAACACTCAGAAGTTGAGAAACTTGTGCGAGCTAAGGACTAACGAGGTCTTACCTTTTAACGTGTGATTCCTAACACGGAATAGTGAATAGTGGTCTGCTAGATTGAAATGTTCATCTATTTCAAACCTTCCAAAGCGTTTCTTACTTCCGTCAGAGGTTGAGTCTTGTTTGAAGATCATCAGTGTTATTAATCAATTGACTGGTGCCTCAGCTATACTTTTTTCCTTATAACAGTCATTGATCAACTTTTCACGAAGACTCAATGAATAGAAGATTATATACCTATGTCTTATGATAGCAGGGGAGCCCATGATGCAAAATGGGGATTTACTCGAGCGTCATTGAGACATATTAGGTTGCAAAGCTTAGATGATAAGAAAAAAAATGTTATATAATATATACCTTTTCATCGATGGGGGAAGCGGCTATAGATTTTTAAATATGTAAAAAAATACTGTTGCATGGACATACTTGAGAGAGTCAGATATTGATAGCATTAATGTCTTACGTATTTTTAATAATGTTGGTATGTTAATCTGATCGTTTGCATGATGTGGGTGGTTGTACGTAAGGGATAAAAGTGAAAAGAAAAAAAATTTAATCGAGCGCGTCAGATTTTATAAGGTGGTGTTAAGTACAAAAAAAAACCGGTCTCATTCAATAATCTGACGATTTCGATCTGACGCAAACTCGCGGCCATTATTATAATGTGCGAAAAAAATTCGCCATTTTGAAATACTCAAGCGCGTCAGATTAAGATATATATTGTTCATCTCCATGTTTCAGACGTGCTCTCTCATAATCTGACGATTATCTAAAGGGATTCGCCTAATCTGAAAAAAACAATATTTTCCTTGATTTTTTTCAATTCATTGTACTTAATTAATTGAAAAGCACAGGAAATAGCATGCAAATAAATAAGTGTATGTTTTTCAGCAGAATACTTGCATTTATAAGAAAATAATTTTTAAAAAATGCTCAAAAAAATTTAATTTTTTATAATCAATTGATTGATTGATGGAATTGAACTTTCTATGTTTTTTACCAGTTTTATTTGTTACTAACATTACTGCAGTTTCGTCCTATGAGGACATTTTCAAACTTATACAATATATAAGTTTGAAAATCGTGGGGCACCGTCTCTTCGACGTCTCATCGTCTCTTTGACCTTTCCAATACGTTTTATACCAGCAAACATCGCATGGGAGCTGACGCCTAGTTCTTCCACCATCCCACACACCGTTTGTGATGAGTCAGTCTCCACCAGGGTCCTCAATTACTGTAGGTCGATCACTTCGAGGCTCATCTTCGGGGCTAAAATCTCCGAATGGAAATTTTGCAAAGCAACGTCGAATATAGCTTTTGTTGACACTATCGTTGCCAAATGCCTGGTTAATTTTTCAGGCTGCTTCGGCAACGTTAGGGTTCGATTTTAACTCGTAGAATGATTCACTCAAAGGCATCAAATAGTAATAATCTGAAAAGGGGCGTCGGTATATACCTCGACACATTGGAATAAATAGTCATTGATATATGGAGATACAAAAACACGTGATATTAAAACGGATAAAACTCTTGAAAAAACCAATATGTTCCACATAATGATCTTGTAGGATGGATACGATTATCATTCCAAACTCACGGAAGTTATAGAAATCCTGAATATGGTAATTTGAGTTTTTTTCGACACACTACTCGAATGAAAATAGTAAATTTAAGTTAACTAGGAAATGAAAGAATGACAAATGGACCATTAAGTCTAACAGCGATTAGGATTCTAAAAATAGGGCTGGTGGTTGAACTCTGGATTACTTTTTGGTGAAAGAGGTTAACGGGAATGCGTTTTCGTCGTGGATTTTGTATCATTATTCAAGTATTTCCACATCATGCGTTTGTCAACTGTACTTTAATTAGACGCTTGTGGTTTCTTAAATTTTCAACCGTTGCTGGAATGCGGCAATCAAATCAACATGAAAAAATATGTAGATAATTTGTTTGTTGACAGATTTACAGATTCCAGCGGATGGAAATAAAAAAGTATGGGTGTATATTTTATATGCTGTTTTCATATACTGAATGAAAAACATGATAGTTGGGTAAAAGTAAAATATTCAAATTGCAAGAAGGTATACATAAAAAAAAAACATTGAATTTCTGTGAAGTGTAATTCGTATATATACAGCAGGATTTTGATTCTCTTCAATACTTGAGATTTGGAAATGGAGGCTGAAATAAGTTCAATAATTATAAAATATGTTTTCACATATAGTTTTTCAGTATAACAATGAGTCACGAAAGATCATGGAACCATCCGTTTTTCCTTGGGAAAGTGTAACTGAAATCAGAAACCACCAGATTGTAATCAATATGCTTCGTAGGTTCAATACCTACACATGAATACCTCATTGCAGGTCGAGAAAAACCAACTTTCTATAAATATATGTAATACGACACTAAGTGTCAAATACATACTGGTGCTGAAGTGGCAATTAGACGAATCCTTATTCCGAAAGAATCCTTTTCCTGGAAGATTCTGCCAGAAGTGCATAAATCTTCTTGCCATCTAGGTGTTCTGTCTTTGTTTGGCAAAGCCTAGAGCGGTGCCAATGACAGGTTCTGGTCCGATGAAGCTGCTTGCAGCACCCTCCTTTGCAAGAGAGTCAGCAGCCTTATTACCTTCCAGGCCAGTATAGCCCGGAATTCAGACCAGAGACAATTTGTTGAATATTCCTATTGGGGAGAGTCATTTTTGGCAATTTGCTACCAATTTAGACGTTGCTTGGTAGGAGCCATGAGCTTCCAACGCCCCTTGACTGTCGGAGAATAATTTTATTGACTTGTGTATGAGGTTGGATCCTTCCAATCTATCCGCACACAATTCAATAGCGTAATGTTCCGCTTGAAATACAGTCGCATAGGTTCCTAGCCAGGTTGATAACTCTGTTCTGGGTCTGCGACTGCGACTGCATCAGAACCGGAAGGTATTTTTGATCCATCTGTGAACTAACAACTATCTGCTCTTAATATTTCTCTCTCCCGGAGGATCCAGTCCTTTCTACTCGGGAACAGTACTCCATAAGGCAGTTCTTAGTTGACAGTTGGAGGCCTAAGATGAAAAACAGAGGTCGCATCTTTCGATGCAACCAACTGATCTTCAGCCTTTCCCGTTTCAGTAAATGTTCATATTTATGTATTGTATCATTCTGGGAATAAAGACCTATTATTATTATTATTATTGAAGTCAGAGGTTATTTCTCCAGAATGCTGTGACTTCCAGTGTCAACCAACAGTCTGTTGCACTTTCCATTGAATTAATTTGTGCAATTGCCAATGTGCACAAGTCTATCTGCAGTCCATCTAGCCTCTTTCTCCAGAAAAATGTGGAGAGGAGGGAGGTCTAGAAGGATCTCCATGGCCGCTGATGGTGTGGTACTGATGGCACTACAATATGCTCAGACAAGCCTGTCTGAGCATATTGAAGGTTTATCTAAAAAAGTATCCAAATCATACTTCGCAATTCTGCAATTGAGGTATGAACTTCATGAGAATATACTCATCCAAGTTTATTATGCATTAGTATATTCTGCACTATCTTTTCACATCACGTTATGGGGAAATGCTACAGAAATAAATAGGATATTTGTTACTCAAAAACGAATTGTTAGAATGATGTTCAACATGAAGCCACGTGATTCTTGCAGGGAAATTTTTAAGAGTAAAAAGATTATGACAGTTTGCTGCATTTATATTTATAAAAGTTGCTTACACATTAAAAAGCATGAAAATGAGCTAATGAAAAACAATTACCACCATCAATATTGCACTAGAAATGCTTCTAATTTAATAACAATGACTCACAGAACATCCGCATTTGAAAAATCGCCAACTTATGCTGGGGTAAAAATATATAATAAACTCCCTAATCTAATGAAGGCCTGTAATACTATCGAATTAAAAAAAATCACTGAAAGATTTCTTATTGGCTAAATCTTATTATACATTACAAGAGTATTTCGCTGATTGAGTTTTTGTGGATATCTGTGTGTAAATAATCTTATTCTTTTATGTTTTAATCTTACATTTTTACACTTGTACATCTAGACGTTTTTACATTTTTATTTATACATATATGTATATATATCTGTATTTTATGGTCCTATGTTTATATGTATTGAATGTATATTTACATGTTTGTTTGTTTACATATTTATAAGTATAAGTTGACATGTTCGATACCATGTAGTTAGTCCATGAATGAATAAATTTCTTTCTTTCTTTCTTTCTATGTCAGCCAAATAGCTTCGCCTGGGCTGTTTTCTCTGGAATAGCACAACGATGTTGATTTTGTGGCTGAACTATTTTTCGATTTCAGTTTTATAACTGTAAAACTCGCTTTGGCGACCTTCCCTCCAATTTTTTCCAATACTTTGTCGATTTAAAAAAAATCATTATAAAATAATTCACATTCGCACTATCAAAAGCAGAATACTATTAAAAAATCTTGTCTGAAAATATCTGACCTACCCAACTATATTGATTTTGTTACAGAATGATTGAAATGAGTTCATCCGCAGTTGGAGAACCTCATGTAAGCTTCGGCTTATACAGAGCAATTCTTTAAACTCCTCGTTCTATAAATCGTTGCTCCGCCAAGATAACCTCGCCATAGATACAATGTTTATCTTGCGGGAAGACAGACGTTCAGCTCGGTCGATCGCGCACAAAGACATCAGACAGGCGAGACGTTCTGAATGTGTTCCAAGTGGAATTAAAATTCCTACTAGCAAGAGCCGCTGGTAAGTAATTTGTTGAAATGTTAATTGCGTATTGTCGAACGATGTTACTGAAATAACCAGCACAGAATCATTTGTATTCATTAGGGAAGATGAAGGCAGAAGTTATGTTTGAAAATTGAAAAATATCTGACAGAATTCCTATCGTTGCAAGCCAAGTGCATTGTTTCAGTGTTCTGTTGTATGGTATCGTGAGAAGTGAGAAGTGATATTTTGTTATATATCTGAGCATACATGAAAAGACAAACGTGCGTTTTCTACAATATGAGGTGGTTAATCATATTCATTGAAAAATGCGTTTGATTCGAATTTAGGATTCACTTCTTTCAACTGATCCCTTTTTGGTTTTATGGAAATGAACAAATGTTGGGAAAGAATGTTTGTTTGAAGGTGGTTCACAATGTTTCATGGTACGTTTCATCAGTTCGGACTTCCATTATCTAATATAATATAAATTGATTAGAAATCCCTGAAATAATCCATAACAAATTAAAAATGATGAAGGAGGTTCACAACGAATTGCCATTATTAGACGTATTGGTGATAAGGACCCACACTGAATAGGAAAAATCTGTATATCGAAGACCCACCCACACAGGACAGTATCTGAATTAGGAACCCAACCACCATCAATCAACTAAGAGAGGAATCATCACGACTCTAGTAGACCGTGCTTTCGGGCTCTGTAATTCAAAAGAAAGTCTCAAAAATGAACTAGGCATCATAAAAAACAACTTTCAACGAAATAGTTACTCTAGAGTGATGGTGGAACAGCAACAGCTTCACAAGAAAGAGAAGCGGCCACAACCAGTACTTGTAATCCCCTACATCAGGAGATTATCATCGGAAAGGATAAGAAGGATTGGGTCCAAGTATAACATCAGGACCTGCTTCAGATCTGAAAACACTATCCGTAGCAGCCTCACGAAAACCATGCCACCAAACGCGGACTGCGATTCCAAGAATTGCATTTACCGGATACCCTACGAGTGCGGAGAATCACACATCGGTGAAACTAGGAGTCCATTGAAAGTTCACATTGCCGAGCACAAGAAACACAAACAGCGAGGGGATACTAGCAAATCAGGAATGGCAGAGTTTGGACTCATCAACATAACATCAAGAGGTCTCAAGCTGAAATCATCCTCAAGGAGGAACACTGGTTTAGGACAGAATTTAAAGAAACCGCATAAATGCCGTCCAACAACGCATTAAGTCAAGCTAGCGTAGAGATACGCAACATATGGAAACCTATAATCAAGCGGAACACGACCAACTCCCGCCAGACGGTCAGCTTCCGCTAAAACCGATGAAGCAGAAAGAGGGAAAAAGGGATAGGTGAAAGGACTCTAATGACCTATAAATAGTCAGATCTCGGAGGAGTAAGTCCAGTTATCACCCGAAGACGATTGTAGATACTAACAATCGAAACATCGTGAAGTAACTTGGCTTCGAATCTTTTAATTTTCATTTTTTGTTATTAATTTTTAATTTCCATCTCGTTTTTTTGATTGTTGCTTTTATTTTATTTCATTGTAATTTCAGTTTTTTTGCTTAGTATAATTGTTATTTTCAGCTAATCTTTTAAATTTGTTATAGATTCTTTCAGGGATTTCGAATCAATTTATATCATATTAGACAATGGAAGTCCAAACTAATGAAATGCACTAGAAAAGAATGCTTTCAACTTTTCTAGATTGGTGCCTCTAGAAAAGTGTCCATTTATGGTAAAAGTTATCCCTATAGATTATATTCATTTGTTTAAATCAACTCGGAATGTTCATTACAAAAGACGCTTCTGCTTCCATTTTGAGTATCTGCAAACAGGCGATAAATATCATAATTTCAATGAGAATGCATTCAAAACCCACTTCAATTCATTAAAATATATATTTGGAATGTTCATCATTTACTCTCTGACGAAAATGATGTTTGTTTACAAATTCATGTCCTACTTTATATAGTGCTTCTGAGGTCATTTTATTAGGATCATTCCTTCCATGAAATAAATTCTGGAATAAACGGTTGTTGTGTTATGTGTACTTTTGATTTCACGAAACTCCACAAAATATCTAAATACGTAATTTCAGGTAATCTTCGGGGTCATCCTAAGACACCATGATTGCCTATCCACGGGTTTGCATAATTTTCATCCAACCACTTTCAAAACAGCCTGTCATAATGAAAAAGTATCTCATCTGAGACGACAGTTGAAGATTCGTTGTAGAAACGCCCACTAGGTCTCCTGATATTACGATTCAAGATGTTTTCGAAATATTACGTGGCATTCAAGTGTTCGATACACAACTGCGACAAAATTAACCGTGGAACATTTCATAACATAGGAAATGAAATCGTAAACAGACTTCATTATTGTCTTGAAGTGATTCTTGCAGATCTTCAAACAGCTGATCACTTAGGAGAATCTAATTCGATTCATGTAATCAGAGAATTGTTGGTAGGGAATCGGAATACCTATCAAATAAGGTATCACGAGGCTTCTCTTTGGATTGTCTCTCTTACTGAGAAGGAATGGAAATGAAAACTATGCACGTATATTTTGTTCGACCTAGATATCTTGCACCGTTCAAAAGTTGAAAGGAAAAGTACTATTTACATCCGCACTGTATACTTCTTGGCAAAATCAAGCAGGATGAATGCTGCATCAATACTGTGAAAATATCTACACAAAAGAAACGAAAATCCAATCTCTCTCCAATGTTCAAGGCTTTCGAGCTTGTCAAGTTTTGGTCTTCAATCAGGTGAGTGGCTCTTTTCTCGATATTATCTTGCAGCGTCGGGGTATGCCAAACAGCGGAGCTCCATTCACTAGAATCAATTTTCCAAAGGAGGTCCAATTCGAGCTCTGTGTAGTAAGAAAATATGTAATTTTCTTCGTCCTGCAGCGGAAGGCGTTAGAATATCCCTGCTTATTGGGTTGTCACCTATAGAGCTGGTTATCTTCTTTGGTGATGGTACCCAATATATGCTTATCTAAGTGACAAAGATATATGAATCTCAACCCACTAACTGAACTTTCTACTCAACGTCGTAGAAAGCTCTATCACAGATATGTGACAGAGCATAAAGAGCAAGCGATCACTTGATCCTGTTAGCAAACCTACGAAGCTAGTTGGTGCATCAAGGTAGCACTCATCGCCTCCCCAAGACTAGAATATCTTGTGGATCTATCTTGCTCCGAATCCTTAAGCTGCAGGGCCGATTCTGTATCACAAATGGCAAAAAAAATCCCCCTGAGCGGGTTGGCGGAAACTCACTCTCAAATCAGAAGCAAATAAGCCCTACGGAGCTGAATATAATGCGTCGTGATATATATTCATTTACATATGAAGTTGGTAAGATTGCTACCGTTATCCGATAACCTCAATAACGACCAGTCAACTGGAACCTTTTCAGTATATCCAGGCGGAACATTTCAACCAGGATGGCTCCAGGTTACCCGAAAGGCTGGTAGGTTTAGGAAGTATCCTGCAGCTATGGAAGGGCATTTCTTTAAAATGTGTCATAAAAGACGGATTTCTCATGCCGAACATTTTTTTCTCCCTACTTGAAGGTAGTCGCAAACCGAATACACATTGATGAGAAAACGTTTATCATTGTTTGTCAACTTTGAAGTCGTTTATTATTTACAATGAAATTCAAGCACTGATACCAGAGCACATACTCTATGGCTGCCTGCCACGGAATGTATCAAGTTTCCAGTGGTTAGCAAAGTCTCACTTTTGCCAGTTGACATAATCATTTAGTCACCAAACGGAAAGATTTGCTTCGTCACGAGCCGAATTTATTGGGTTGAGTGCAATTTTTGAAATTTTGTAATAATTTAATCGTGAAATATGATCAATGTTTTCGAATTATTATTTTGTGGAAGTTTAAAAAATATATTCAAATTGAATACAAGAAAATTCTGTTATCACAAAGATAAAAACTGTTCACTTTCAGCACCCCAAAACACATTCAATAGTCACAAAAAATAAATAATATATTTCGACACTACTAAATCGTCTGTTACTGAAAACTCAAAAAAAAATCTTTTTAAAGTATAATCGACTAGTACTAGCGTTTTTTCCAGAAAATCCGATACAAATCAACTCACTTCACGTTAATTTGTTGTAAATTCACATTATTAGTAAATATCGAAGCTCTATTGAAGTAGTAGTATCAAACTAAGATAATGGACCTTTTCACTGAAAGTTTCCAGTCTCGCCAGTCGATTCATTATAGGAATTGAAAGTTATCTGGACTCAACAAAAGAGCTGCAAAAAACCATTTTCTCATACTGAGGATATCAACCTTTCCAGCAATAGTGTAGATACCTTCACATTTCAGTATTGTTTGCTGTGAAACAATGATCGAAAGAAATAAAAACGTGGTTCTTTAAGACATTTCATTCGTAGAGCCAACCTTTGACATGGACTGTCTTTCTCTGCAAGACAACTAGTTGAAATCAGAGCCTAAGAACAAATCATTCGTCAGAAGACAGAAGACTCAATTTATGTTTCCATAAATATCGTGTCCGTGAGGCGAGATGTCATCGTCTTTTCTTCCTCAAGATTTTCCTTTGGAGATAATTGTATCTACCAATGTTAGAAACAATTGCTTCAGGAGATGAAGAAAACTATTTCATTAATCTCTTGAACTTGGTTGGTGAAACGCGCACCGAGACGAGTGTCGCAGTTCTGGTGATTGGAAAAAGTTTTGTTTGTGGATTGCATCATGTATGCTGATGAGGCCACATTTCACAACTCAAATTTCGATATCCACGGTTCAAACTGAGGTGATTTGGTGGTTCATTCCAAATCAGCTGAAGTAAAATATAGTGCATTTCTTTAAAGTCCCCTCCCTTTATTTTTTTTAACAGGTCAACTTGAAAAATTGAAATTTGGAATAATTAAATCAATGCATGAATACTTTATTTTGGAATGAAATTGAATGATGAAACTTTCAAGATTGGGACTTGGCGCCATCTGGGAAAAAAATCAATGAGGAGGGGGGTCTGGTGACACATCATTTTGATGTGTCACAAGACCCCCAAGATGATGTGAGGAATACTTTAAAACCCCAGAATATGAAGTCAATATCTTCACCTACTACAAAATGGCAGAACATTCAATAATTTCCTGAAGACAAACACATTATTACCGATTTTTCTAGAAATATTCTTTTTTATCTGCCGTATGGCAATTCCTACAACCCGATAAGGTTTGTTAAGTTATTTTTTGTTTATAAAAACGACAAAAAATGTCAGTACGACAATGAACATCATTGTTCAGTTAGAATATTCTCTTTTAGTTTTCGGTTTCAGTAGTAGAGAGGTACCACGTCAACAATCTCTAAAATGGTCAACTATCACCCATTGGGAGAAACAATTGAAGCGATATTTATTTACGATGCGACCCGTAACTTTCAAGAGAACGAAAAGATTTTCAATGAACGTTTTTCGAATCGTCCTATCTGTAGAAAATATTCGAGGGAACTTGTACCCAAATTGAAAACTACCTTTAGTGTACATAACAAAAAGCCCCCAGATCATCCGTTCATTCCGGAAGAACAGCAAGTGCAAATAATTGGTGATATGGTAGTAGATCCTGAACAATCTACTCATTCTACTGTGTGGAGACTTTTGAAGAGGAATAGGTATCATCTATACAAAATTAAAATGATACACCAATTAACTGAAGATGACCCTGATCGAAGAACAGAATTCTGTGAAATCATAACGGAAACCATTGCAAGACATACTACGTATCTCCATAATATTCGTTTCAGTAACGAATGTACATTTTTTTCAAACGGCAATATTCTAAGACGAAATTGACGTTATTGAAGTGACATCAACCCTCACGTTTTCCGGGAAACACATACCGAATATTCAGAAAAAATTAACGTTTGGGCAGGAATATTGGAAAACCATATTGTAGGACCTCTATTTATTGATCAAAATTCAACAGGAGAACTGTATTTGAATACCCTGGAAACTACTGTTGACCCTCTCATCACTGGAATCGTCGAAGCGAATCCTAATGAATTCGATAGGATATTATATTCTAACAAGATGGGGCACCACCACATTACTCCAGACAAATAAGAAACTATTTGGATACTATTTTTCCCGGTCGTTGGATTGGCCGTCGAGGTCCTACAGAATTGTCAGTCCGCTCGCCAGATTTAACACCTTTTGACTTTTTCATGGGGCTATTTCAAGCAAAAGGTGTACGAAACTGAACCTGCTTCAATATTGGATATTCGGCAGAGAATAATAAATATTTGTAGAGATATTGACGTTACTGTGTTCAATGTCAAGAAGTTCAAGGCAACCATTTCGAGCATTTTCTGAACTGACCTTGAGTTCATTACCTCATATTATGTAGTTAAATGTCAATATATTCAGGCAATTATTAAAAGTTCCGCCATTTTGTAGTAATTTGTAGTAATTCAAGATATTGACATTATATTCTAGGGTTGTTGAGTATTTATCAGGAGCTTCAAAAATATGTGTCACAAGACCCCCCTTTCTATTTAATTTTTTTACCAGATGGAGCCCAGTCGCCGTCTTGACGGTTTCATCAATCAATTTCACTTCAGAATAAAGTATACATGCATCAATTCAATTATCAAAAATTTCAATTTTTTGAGTTGAGCCGTTCGAAAAATAAAATGGGGAGCATTAAAGAAATGCACTGTATAAATGAAAATCAAATAATGATGTTTACTACAAATTAACTACAAATCATACACTGAACCAGAAGAGAACAGTTGATCCAGAGAAAACTAAAGAGATGAGTTAGCTTTGATATTCGTCCGATTACTTAGTTCTCGTTACTCCAGACACAGCTTACCAACGGTGTCGCACACACCGTGGATACCATTCTATGTTCTCAAGAGTGTTTACGTAGAAACATCCTTATGTTCATAAATCATAACTATAATGAAAATAACGTTTCGATTTTGTATCATCAGAAGAGAACACACTGCTCGTGTCACAATGAAAAATTAAAAATCAAAAAGTTTTTCCACCCAAAAAATATACTATCTATATGTTTTATTAATTCAAATCAGAAAAATAGTATTATACGACAATTACATTCCTCGTGATGTATCAGGAAGAAATCTTTCAGCGAAAAAAAAAAGAAGAAACCGACAGGTAACACTTGCATTCGTTATAACAGAGAGCATTCGAAGTTGTAAACAGTAATTGAAACTTGTACCGTTGAAATGTATGTATTGCTTTGGGAAGTTTTAACAAAGTTTCATTCCTGTTTCTTTTATTACTTCAAGAAGTTGTGCAGATGACCATAATGATGAAAATAAAATGGCGATAGGGAAATTCAGTTATTCCAACTGTGGAAGGCAGACTGTTGATTTGCTTGTACATTTTGAGCAATGTATTTCCCACTAGATATATCAGAAGATACATGCTTCAGTATAGGTACTGATTTTTCATGACACAATGTAATGGATATCATTTCATTACTATTAACATAAGTAAAAGTATTGTTTTTTTTTACTTAATGGAGCAACCACAACATATATTTGATCTAACAAATATATAGTGATTCTCAATATCACAGTCATTTATTAATTACTAGTGAACTGAGTCAATATTAGATTTCAACTCCCAAACTATGAAAGTCAAAACAAGAACTTCACAACGAAAACAGTATAACTGGAAACACTTAAGGTGGCACTTCTCTCGTGCGATTTTTTCTTCATCTGTAGTAGATTGATTTTCAATATTCTGCATTCTAAGTGCATTACGCGAACGATTTTCTCATTTGCGGTATTGTGAATGACACTGTAGAAGATATTGATGACTTTGTTTGGGAACGTATTTTATAGCGAAAAAAGTGTTGCGATTTTGTGAACTATCCAGTGTTTTCATTAAGTATCAGCCAATTTCATCACATTATTCATCCGATATGAAAATCGGAATAGGTTTCATATGCGAAAGAATATTATTATCTTTGACAAGGGAGGTGCAGCCTGGCTGCCCATAAGTAACAGTATTGATGAACCGAAGAATGATAGCGAGAATAATCTGGGAATATCGTAGAAAAATCAAAGAACAAGTGGACAATCTCTTTCTCTGTTAGTGTGAGATCATCAACTCTACACATAGGCCGTCAACCAGTTGCGAGTGTACCGAAATTATTGATACGGTACCTCAGTTACTTTTATTTCTCAGGGTAGTTTTTGCTAGTTCCAAATGATAAGTACATTAATTGTACATAAATGTGTCGGTATTTTTTAATGTGTTTGATATCATTTCTAATTGATGTTATACTATAGTCTGTTTCCTGATGGTGAAAAGAAATGATTGCTCATTATGAATGCAGAACGTTGAGTGCTCGAACATAATTTAGTAATTGCGTTATGATGGAGAATAGTTTTTCAATGAATGTTTTTTTTGTCGAAGTCACTCAATGATATCCGCTTTTTCCCATGCTTCAATATGTATTACCTCCAGTTTTCTGGTATGATAACTTGCAGTATTCATCATAATAATAGAGTTGGGTAGACTAAGGTCTAACATTTGTTCAAACTATTTGCTAAAAACATCTTCATTCATGTCTTTATGGTAACCGCCAGATTGCGCTTAATGAAAGATCCTATATATCGATGATTTTGAAATTTGAAAGGAAAGATGAGAGCACCATAAACATTAGGAAAAATAATCTTTTTTTTAACAGAAAAAGCAAATTTGCTCATTCGTTTTACTGAAGACAATACTGAAGTAGCCATTTCAATTTACACATCAAGTATACGGTACTTGTATGAGGACGCAAAAGTTTCACCAATAATTCATATTCTTCAGGTAATAAAATACATTGGAATATGTATCTCTTAGCAAATATTGAAAATTTCTGTTACATAGAAAATATACAACTATTGAAAGTTTTTTGAAATTTGTTATATCATATCATACAGCAACATTGGATGTTAGGAAGAAATAGTACATTTTTCACTTCCCAACTAACTCAATCGTGTATGCCTATGAAACAGTCACTTTAAATCATTTGCTACTTCGCTGCTTGAAGAAATTTATACTTCATAGTTCTCAGATGCGCATTTAGGAAGGATTTTCTGATATTCCAACTGGGAAGCCCCCTGTGAGGGTTAAAGAAGCGTGTTCACCTGTGAAAGTCACAGTTTTATCACTGTTTCTCAATACCGCTATATTTTCGAAGGGAAATATTTTGTATGTAGGTTTAATTTATGTTGTGGATGTGCAATAGGAAAGAATTTTTGAATAGGTATTCCAAATTTCCGGTGGGTGAATTCATATTTAGATTCAGCATTGCAGCCGTGCGGAGTCGGGGCGGCTCGCTAGTAGACTATAACTCGGTTAACGAAACGCGTGTCAAAAGTCATTTCTAGTATGGAACAAGTGTTGCTAGCTAGTACTCAGTTAAGCCCGACATTCTCCATCATTTTTTGAAATCGACCAATTACCTATAAGTACCTAATGTCCTGTTTGAGTTCCAATCGTTCTTGATATTTTTGTAACATTGTTGCTCGACTGTCATTCAGAAAACTCAATCAACGAATCAAAAATCTGATTCATTTCAATAATCAAAGTTGTGAAAGAGAAGACACACCGGATCTATTATGGGACACAGCCTTAGGCTCCTTATTGAATATTCACAAAGCTGGGGCAATCGCTCTTCAAGACGAAATCCGTAATCAAAAACTCATTATCACGGTCCTACTCTTTTCATACCACTCCTCTGTCCTAAATCCTCTTGAACAGAATGATGGCCCGAGTTAAATTCATCCAACCCCTAACCCTCTTTTGTGAGCCGGAGCTGTGCCCACTATAAACACTCCTTTGTCTTTGTTTCCCCCCTCATTAACAGTTTTTAAAACAAGCGCTTTAAAAATAAGCAAGGGTTTATTTAAGGTTTTTTTAATTCACTTAGTTGGACGAAGGTACGTATAGAAAGAAACGATCTACAGAATAAATATTGATCTTGTTCTTTTTGAAGTGCCGTGTTACTCGTTTCAGTAATTGAATTATCACAAATGAAATATCTGAACAGCGACATACAATGTAAAGTCAGAAGTCAAAATGTGTCTGAAGAATCTATCGAGGAAAGATACGAACGTATAAGAAATTTAATATTTCGAATTTGATTTTTGAAACATACCTCTCTACCAACGTACCTACCGAAAAACAACTGCTTCCCCGGCTAAAACCGCGATGGACATTTTTACAATTTCAGTGTGGAAAAAGAATATCTCAAATCCGTAGATCACAACAACGTTGCTACGAACAAATATACAGGGTCCTGCAACAGTGGCGCGGTGTTCCATATCTCTATATAGGAAGCAGATAGGAATCTAATTTTCTATAATATTACCTTATTGCTCGAGCTCGACAAAATAAAAATATTGGCGGTCACACAGGGTGTTCGATTTTTTCTGGGCGGATCCCAACTGTGTCTTTTTAAATG
>NW_019289991.1:0-90526 GCF_000500325.1 Leptinotarsa decemlineata | reverse complement strand
TCAATATTTTCGAAGTGCAGATATACATAAAGTTTATTTTATTTTCTATGAAGAAACCGAAAAAGTGATAAGAAATATAGGTTGCCATTTAAAAAGACACAGTTGGGATCCGCCCAGAAAAAATCGAACACCCTGTGTGACCGCCAATATTTTTATTTTGTCGAGCTCAAGCAATAAGATAATATTATAGAAAATTAGATTCCTATCTGCTTCCTATATAGAGATATGGAACACTGCGCCACTGTTGCAGGACCCTGTATATGTATGTATGTAATCAATTAATCATTTTTGACTTACAGCAAAAATAGAACAATTGAATTTGTTGACGAAAAGTTTAAAATACGTTTGACTATATTTAAAATATGTTGAAAATATGTTTTTTTGTTGACCAGATATCGCACCCTCGGCAGTCGAAACTTGCGCGAGCTGAGGACTAAATAGGTCTTACCTTTCAACGTGTGATTCCTAACATGCCAAAAATTATATATTGCTATAATGCAATACTTCTATTAGGTGGTTTCAAAAGTTTTGTCTATGTCAATGTGATGTGTTTTTATATCTTTATAGCTCAGTAAATATTTATGCTACTGTTTCGTGGTACATACTACATAGGCTGAAGAGTCTCGGCTCTACCACATAGATGGCGATAGTCTTATTGCATTCATCGCTTTTTCAATGTGTACTAACTTTCAAAAGGGAGCTGTTGAAATTTCATGATATTCTACTCATAAGTTTGTGAGTTATTGTGCTAAGATTGACACTACTTTTGTTATTTCCAAAACAATAGATCGAAAACAATTCCGTGTTTTGATTTCACACTGCTTCTTGATAGCGTTCAAGCGAAACAATGGCTTGAAAAGTGTTACAAGGACTCCGCTTCATCAGAAACAACAATTAAACCATGGTGACACCTGAAAATATGAAAAAATCCACAAAATTGTTTTGAAATATCAAAAAGTGGAGTTGCGTGAGTTACCTAACATTGTGAAGATATTAAAAGAACGTGTTGGCTTTATATTGCATGAGCATTTGACTATGAGAAAGCTCTGTTCAAAGAACGTCTTGATGATTCTGAGCAGTGGTTGGCCATGTTTGAACACAACAAACCAGAATTTTTGTATCTATATGTGACAATGGATGAAACATGGATACATCTCTTCATTCCAGAATCAAAACGATCGTCATCTGAGTGGAGAGCAACCGGTGAACCTGGTCCAAAGCAACCGAAAGCATCACAATCACCTGGAAAGTTCATGACCTTGACATTTTGGCGGGTGGGCGTGATTTCATATTCATCGACCATCTTGAGAAGGCAAATACCATCAACAGTGAATATTATATAGCGTTATTGGAGCTTTTGAAGGTCGTTATTGCAAATAACCTATCGCACATAGCAAAGAAATAAATTTTGTTTCATCAAGCAACGCACCGTGTCACGAATCAATCAAAACAATGACTAAAATACATGAATATATGCCTCCATATATGCCAGATTTGGCTCCCAGATTTGGCAATGAATAATGTTGGTGTCGTCCATCATTAATTTCTGAATTCAATTTGTGAAATTATAAAACAACAATGAAAATTAATTGGCGCTCCGGGGCGACTTCATTGATTCCAGTGGCGCATTTTCAGCTGCAGGAAAACCCGGAAAAACCTGCAGCAACATATCATCTGAAGATCTTGATCTGCTAATGTCCTCTCTCTCATAAAACAAAATGTAGGGTGTCTCCAGAGGCTCCAATAAATTCAATATATCGCCAGAACACTTCGTGACACTACTATCGTCAAACTTAAACCAGTCCGTTTCGTCTGTGACCAAGGCGGATCACAGTGAACAATGACTGCATGAATATTATAATAGTGGTCTGCTAGATTGAAGTGTTAATCCATTTCGAACCTGTTCATGCAGCTGCAGTTTCATAAAAATGTACTGTCTATCTCGTCTTGTGTTTGTGAATCTTTTGCTGGAAAAACCTCACTTGTTTACTTTGTAGTAAATGTTCAAGAGGTAGCAGAAACGTATGTTTCATCTAGCGTTTCCTAATGTGACTAATAACCAGTCCGTGCAAAGCTTATTGTTAATTCATCTGAAAATGGAATTTTTAACAGGTGATGATCGACTGTATTGCCAAACATGCGCCAAACTAACCGACTGTTATAAAGAAACAAGTCTAGCTGAGGCACCAGTCAATCTAATAATAATACAAGGCTCAACCTCTGACGAAAGCAGCAAACTCTTTCGAAGTTTCTGAATTGGCTCTTTCTGAAATATCCAACAACCGGTTCACATATGGTAAATACATAAATTATTATGTTCGATGAATATTACTGTTCGATAAGGACTGTATTTACCGTATGTGGACTGGTGGTTGGATATTTAAGGAAGACACAATTCAGAAATGACTGCATGAATATTATAATAGTGGTCTGCTAGATTGAAGCAGACCACTATTAATGATGGACAACAACAACCTTATTTATTTTCGAAAAATCTCCTTGCCATTCATTTGAATTTTCCGATATTTTGAGGCAAAAAATAAATTGTTCTACAAAAGTGGTATTGAAATGTCAGATCGGCTTTGAAACGATTGTGAGGCGCTCTTGAAGGAGTCAAGGTGTAGTAATCCATTACGAGGATTTGAAGACCTTATTGGAAACTGATCCATCACAAACGGTGCGTGGAATGGCGGAAAAACTGAGCGTCAGCTGCCATGCGGTTTTGGATGGTTTTAAAATGTATTGAAAAGTTTAAAACGCTCGGTAAGTAGATGCCCCATGATTTGTACAATCCACAGAAAGTGGACAACATAAGAAGTTTAGGATAGTGATTGGACACCGATAAGCTGCCAAGACACGAAGTAGCCTATATATATGAAGGAAATCACATGCGATCCATCCGAAATTATTATACTGTCCTTTTGGAAAGAAAACAATATCGAATTCGCTGATAAAAATCCAACTGTCTCGTTTCTCAGAACCGATGTCCAAACATCAACTTGACACAAATTTTAACTGGTGGTGACATCAACCAACTGAAATGTAAGGATGATATAAGTCAGCTTTTGATTTTCTCTGGAAAAGAAAATGTAACAGGACGCGACAGAATGATATGAGAACATCCAATTCCACTGGCTATATCATTGATTCGTTGGGCGTCAAATCGGAAACCCGAGTATCGCAAGCATCTTAGATACTCTTCTCTATAATTGCAATATCCTGGATAAAACAGATATGATCTCAAAAGGACTCCTGCGGCACTGCTTCATCATTCAATTCCTAACAATACTTTATATTTTCTCAGGAAATCTGCCAGTGAATCTACTTAGAATTGACTTTTTCTTCCTGTATTTTATATTGTTCAAAGTATAACTCAGTCTTCTATTACTTTTCTAAAAAAAATGCATATGATAGTTCTATGATCCAGCGTATGCAGCAACAACGATTCACACAATGAACAAGCAACGACCACAGGTGATGAATTGGAAAATATTGTATCCATGCTATGATCCTACGTTTTTATTCATGAGCAAAGCTCGAAATTGTGTGAATATCTTCATTCAGGAGACACCTAAACAAAACAGGGCTCCATGAGAGAACTCAGTTATAGACAATGCAACATATCATCAAGTTTCATGCTATTCTGGATCGAGTAATATGAATTGAAATTTCAGTTCACCAAGGACAATTTCTAAGAGAACGTGAAGAATAACATTACCAGCTCTTTCGAAACCAGACTTCATACACTTCGTACAATTCAAAGATGTTGTTGTTGTGTAGTGAACTTTGGAAAGAAGTTTGAGAGGATATCTTCAGTAATATAAATCAATAATAAAAAATAAACAAGTAAAATATATAAAAAGATTACAATACTGAAGAGCTCATCAATCGAAATCAAATTCAAATTCAATTCAAATTCAAACCCTACTCCTGAAAAGTCGATCCAAAGCCTGGATCATCACCCCTGTCAGTAAACTCAAATACTGTCAAGTGTTAAAAATCTACAAGAGAGGACATTAATGCTTTCACATTGATTTGCAGTCAATATCATCAAATATTTGTAAATTCATTATTCATCAATTTGATTATCTAAAAGAACAATTCGTTCAGGCAACCTACACTGTAGGTTAATGGACTGACACCTAATAAAAAACAACTACTTCCCTGGCTAATACCACCAAAGGCGTTGGATTATATTCGACTGGCCTGAACGAATTTTTCTTAGATAATTTGATTTACAGCCATAATTCAAGTATGCCCATTCAATTTATGAAATATTCATCAATAGCTAGTTCTATTTGTAATATTGTATTCAGATTCATTTCAATTGGGCATGAAATGTCCTTGAATAAATTCAAGTTACCCATGTTCCGTCTTCTTGGGATTTTAGCGGATTGTTCAGGTGCACCGTGGCTTTGATCTGGGATTGACCGTGTCAGACTAGCTTTTACCCTTGAGACCAGGGCTTACGTTCGAATTTCCACTTTATGTAAGGCCCCGTAAATGAGTATTTTCGAATAAAACTTCTGAATTCAGGAAAAAAATGGCTTTTTTTGTGCATATGCATGCATACAATCTTAAAATTCATGAATGAAAAATATTTTCATTACTGGTTTACCAGATCATGTATGCATAGGCTGCAGCAGGAAAAAGCAAATTATTTGAACCTATCGAAAAATTGCAAAAATATATTTTCAAATGGACGAATAGTGACACAATTATCATTGTCATTGCAAACATGCAATTGTTCCTATTTGTAATTTGTTCAATTTATTGGAAATAAAAATTACATACAGCTCAAAGGTTACTGGAATCTTTGAAATCATCGATGTTTTGTAACAACAATATTTTCTAAAAAATACGGTTCTCAACTCTTGAGATAGATAATTTCCATAACAATGTATTTTTTCAATGACACTACATATTTCAATTTACTCAAAAATGTTTCTATATGATTGTCTAATGAGCTAAGAAAAAAATTATTCCTCAGTTGGTTTTCGTATAGTTTATGGATATCAGAGTGAATTACTTATTGTCGTTGTTTTCGTCTACAAACAAACATCAACTCACCCCGGTATAACCGGAAGTGTTGGAAAAACATAAATTTTTTCGTCAAACATATCAAGAAACCCATGTTTGCCAATTTTTAGGATATTTCCCAAAATACGGCTAACCGACATCCATCGCGCTGTATAATAATAATAATAATGCGTTCATTATTTACCACGAATCCACGAACAATATTAAGTTTCAATTTAAAAAAAGCTAGGTAAATGATAGGTGAGAGTTCAGTTTTCTTTCAACACCAGGAAACGAGAAAGTGGTCTTCCACTCAGACCCTTACGGCAAACTAACTTTAAAACTGAGATCTATTTACAGTTGTTTCATTTTCATCAATACCTGTGATAATGTCATCCGTTATATTTGCAAGTGCACTCACACAATTCTAGACGGTATGAACACCGATTGCTTTTCAGGTAGAATTTTAGAATGTTCAACAAAGATTCGTATTTGTATTTTCATAATTTTATCTAGAACTTTGGACAGAGTAGTGATTGAAGTGTTTTGGTTGTTCACCTTCGGCAAGGGAACTATGTTGGCCATTTTCCAGGCAGAGGAAAAATAAGAATTTAAAATACATTCACCTATTATATGTGTTATATATGGAATTATAGTACCATTGATGCCGGTATATTTGTGAATATATTTGTTATGGATGAAGGAATAACCTGGATGGTACGATTCACTTCCCTCTTCTTCATAGAAAAGATTGTACACCTTTTCATTTGAAATTTGGTGAAATTGACTTGTAGATGTCCACTGTGCGAGGTCCCATTATGGTTGGATATTACATAAAGATCATAACAAAAAGAGTTTAGAGTAGTTGCTCATATCAAAACTTTCTTGAGGAAAGTCTTGAGGAAAGTCTCAAAATCTGTCCGTTGGAAAAAATCTCTTTCAATGTAGCACTGAAATCCTGGAAAATAATATTTTTATTCATTTATTTGTAATACAATACTCTACAGGATATAGCCCAATTACAGAGCAGGAAATAACAGAGTATAATAAATATATCACATACAAGTTACTGTAAAGTCTACAAACACTACAAACAAGTGACTATAAAGACTACACATTTTATATTTATTATAGGTGACAAAACAGTTATTTTAGGAAGTGGGATTTTATATTTGACAATTTGCAACTAAAACAGAATTTGTCACTTTACACATGGTATGGATCGGAGAATTCTCCAGAACATTTGTGCGAGATGTTTTTATATAGAAAGTACTCGGGTGTCTGGAACAGATTCTAGGAATACAAATATTAAACTTTTCCAGTAATGTTGGGCAGTCAACTATGCTTTTGATAATTTTATAGGTTAGTGCAACACTATAATATCCACGCCTTTTATCGAGACTGCAAAAGTTATGCTTTTGTAGCAATTCAGAGTGGGTTGTTCCCATTGGAGGATAAATGCCATCGGTTTTTAGGCTTAGCAGTTTTGAAAATCGTCTGTGAATTGCTTTTATTCTATCAAGTGATAAAAGGGGCCCCACACAACTGACACGTATTCTAACTTTGGTCTTATGAAAGAATGAAGCTTTTGAGGTCGAAGTTTCTTTGAAATCACTACTGTTACTTGCAATTAATCCGTACAAACGACAGGAGGAGGTTACAACATTATCGATATGCCTATTAAATGATAGTGCAGTGTCAACTGTGACGCCAAGATCAGTAAATGTTTCTGGTCTCACCAGGGAAACGTTTTCTATTGAATAATCGAAGATCAAGACATTCGTTTTCAAACTGTAGGACATGACCTTACATTTATCCGGGTTCAGTGACAAGTTATTTCGATAACACCATTCTACAATCCGTCCTACGTTTGCTGAGAGGTTCGCACAATCATCTATGTTCTCAACGAGGTAGTATAGTTTTAGATCATCGGCATATAAGAGGAAGTACACATCTATAACATCTGCAATATCATTAATGATTATATTGAAGAGCAACGGTCCCAGATTTGAACCTTGTGAAACACCGGAAGAAGCACTATATTTGGTAGATTTGAAACCATTGAGCTGAACATATTGTTTTCGATCCCGTAGATAGGACTGAAAGAGTGCGATTAAGGATGGAGATAATCCAAAAGCTACTAGTTTGTTCAGTAGAATGCCATGGTCAAGCCTGTCGAAGGCCTTAGAAAAGTCTGTGTAAATAACATCAGTTTGGGCCCTATTGTCAATAGATTCAGCAATATGTTGGGTTACAGTGACCGTTGAACGGTGACCGTTGAACGATTTTTCATGAAACCGTGTTGGTTTATACTTATATTGCAACTAACATGCCGATATATAACTCGCTCCAGCAGAATCTCAATAATCTTTGCAAAGTTGCAAATAATAGAGATAGGCCGATAATTTGACATATCTCGTCTATCTCCTTTCTTGAAAATGGGACAGACTTTTGATGATTTCCAGATCCTTGGTATCGTAGCCGATCTTAAGCAGATATTAATTAGTATAGATAGAGGACGAGCAAGCACAAGTGCGCAATCTTTTAGGATGACAGCTGGAATGTCATCTGGACCAGTGGTCTTTTTAGGCTTAAACGACCTTAGTGCCTCGTATACTTTGTTTTCACTGAAGCTTGATATATCAAGAAAGTGATTATTATCAATATCAGATTTTGGTTGAAAAGGGGAAGAAGCGTATACGATTGTTTGAAAAGATTGGCAAAACCGTTTACTATATTAGTGGGCCCCTCCAGCAATTGACCTTCAAAATTCAGGACTTGTGATATTTTGGAGCTACCTCGTTTATTATTTATAAATGATCAAAATCTTTTGGGATTGATATGTATTCCTTCCTCAGTTTCATCTAAGAATTTTTTATATGCAAATGCTTTATTTTTGCTCGAAGATGTTTGAAATCTTCAAGGGCCTGCAGATTACACTCACGATTGTATTTGCGCCAGATTCTGCTTTTAGCCTGCAAATCTCTAATAATGCTCCTGTTATACCAAGGAGGATATTTATTTTTGGATTCAACTGAATACTTGGGACAGCAGCGATGAAAAACATTATAAAGTTTTCCATAGAAATATGTGAATGCATCTTCTGAGTCATCAAGAACTTCCAAGAAGGTCCAGTTAGTATGAGATATTTGATTATACAGTTGTGGATAGTTGGCTCTTTTGAAATTATAATTATTCTGGAAACAGGAATGCAGTTTATTTTTGTAGTTAGTCTTCGTTTCAAGTACACAAGTAATATCCAAGGCAGGATGATGCTGATCTTCGACTAAGAAAGGATCCATTGATTTCTCCAAATAACACTCTCCATTAAAAAATACCAGGTCAAGAAGTCTATTGAGTTTATTATATACATTTTTTTTAAGATAGGTCAAGAATTTGTAAAAAGTTATTGAGAATAGTAATTTTCCTATTAGTTGTACCATGATTAAGATGGCTAGCATAATCGCTAATATTAAAATCTCCTACAATGAGAACTGCACTATTATGTAATATGTGTAGTAATTCCAGAGCTTCAAAGAGTTGTTCAAACTCAGCTAGGGGAGTCTGAGGAGGTATGTAAACGTTTAGCAGAAAAATATGTTTATGTGAATAGGTTATGTTAACAACAACTATATCAATCAGTTTGAGCGTGGGAAAGTTAGAATCCGATAGATTAATTTCTGAAGAAATGAAGTCTTCATGTACTCCAATAAGGACACCTCCACCTCTTGTAAAGGAAGTGCATTCAAAATTGCGATCCATTCTATATATATTTAAGCTATCCGGAAATAATTCTAAATTAGTATGGATGAGTCGAGACAGGTTTCGGTTAGTGCAAAAACGCGATAGTCACTTTGAAATACAGAATTCAGTATCTGATCAGTTTTTGTCTTCAATCCCCGAGTATTTTGGTGAAAAATTGATAAGGTGTTCGTATTTTTACTAACACCTGGCTTTGAAGCTACGAGGGAAATATGACAATTACCCTGTAGTTGCTATTGAGAATTTAAGAGACTATTCTTAAATATTTTCAAAGTTTCTGCGTACGAAACGCATTTATTTTTTTCCCAAAGTGCATGATCAATATTCACATCTTTGTTAGTTTCATGCAGTTAGAGCATTTTTTAACGGATGATTGACACTGATTTGATTCATAGGCACCCCCACAAACCGGACAGGAAATTGCTTTATGGCAGTTGCGAGAGGAGTGATTGAAATCGTTACACTTGTAACAGCGGTACACATCAATGCCGTCACAAAGAGCACAGTTATCATAACCAATGAACACATTTCCAGAGTTGAGAGCCCGCTCATAGGCTACCTGAATAATTGACTGCCAGATATTAGAGTTTTTTTTCGTGTGAAATATTTTCAATATTTTACATTCTAAATCATGTGAAAAATTTTCGGAGTTACCATTTACCAGAAGTTTCTTAATCTCATGTTCTGGATAATTTTTTGCCATACCACCACTCGTCGTCGAGGATGCATGCCAGCGACTTCTTTAACATCATAAGAGTCAGCCATTTTCTCTTCAACCACTAATATATGATACCATGTTTCAGTATCATTCTCTTCAATTAATGATACCATGTTTCATTAACATTCTCTTCATTTTTCCATGTTCCAATGCTTTTCAATTCAGAAAAACTAAACTTTGAATTAGCTGATCTCAAGAAACAACTTTCCCGTGGAACATCAAATCATCACAAGATATAACGAACGGTTCGGCAACGTTTTAATTATTTGCCAGGAGGTAACTACGACTATAATAAACCACTTGAACTCTGCTTTTGCAATCTACCTTCTTATAATTTGAGAGCGAGTAAATATCGACTTTTTTGTACAACGGCAAACTGAAACACTCGAATATACAACCAAGCGCTCCTGGAATTTTCACGTCAAGTCTGTCTGAAGTGTCGTACAGCACAGTCTAGGTGAATGCAATCTGCGTGTGAAGTGCGAAGTGAGAAAAGTTAGGATCAAAGTTATGCATTTTGTAAAAATACTAATGACCTTTCCGGTTTTGTTCGGGTAACAAAGCATATATGCCTACATCTTGTTTGTCATAGTGTCATATCAGCTTGCACCCAATGATTATGACCTTTGATAAAATTAATTGAAACAAAAGTATGTATATTTCAAAAGGACAACTGGAGAGTTAAGCTCTTCAAAAATAGAAACTATGCCTGAAATTTTCATTACTCAATGATGTACAAATAACACAGCAAATATTTACTGTTACAAAATGTTGAAGAATGATTTGAACCACGAATCGATAGTGTTATCAATAATTTTGAAGAAATATTTGAGAAATGTTTGAAAGATCGGTTAGTATACTTTCTAGACTCAAAAAATATCATCTACTAACAGCAGTTTGGAGTTAGAAATGGTAAATCTACCACTGATGCAATTTGCTTGATCCTAACAGAATTAAATGAAAAATTAGATGCTAATAAGAAATGTATCGCAGTGTTTCTTGATTTATGGAAGGCATTCGATACTGTAAATAATGAAAAACTCCTACAAATACTGGAATGTTATGTAGTACGAGGAACAGTATTGAATGTCTTTCGAAGTTATCTCTCAGATATAACACAAATACTTGAACTGAATAACACCATAAGTGATCAAAGAAAGATAAAAATAGGATAACCGCGGGGAACTGTACTTGGACCTATTCTCTTTTCGACATACATTAATGCATTCTTATCTTCATCAACAAATGCAAAAGTAGTATCATATGCGGACGATACTGTCATGTGGTTTAATGGCAATAGGTAGGCATAGACAATAGGTCTTCTGCATAGAGATATGGAAATAACCAAAAGCCGGTTGGATGAGTACTAATTGACTGTAAATATCGACAAAATACACTACAATGCATTCCCTACAACAGATGTTGATAGACCAACTTTCAGTAGTATAAATATTGATAACATCAACGAGGAAATGAAATAACAAAGGTGAAAGAAATCAAGTACTTAGGAGTTATAATAGATAAAAACTTAAAATAAGTTCTCCATATCGACTATCTAACAAATGAACTGGAAAAGCGTATACAAAAATTTTTATCAATTACGAAATATCCTTTCTGAAAATTATTATTATTTATTTACAAATCACTGGCTGAATCACTCTTTCATCATGATATTCTACTATGGGTTGGAATATACAAAAATGAACTACAGAAACTGAATGTCATCGAAAATTATATTCTGAGAATAATATATGGAAAAATAAAACGTTATCAGACAATACTTCATAATGAAGATATTGGTGACATGAGAATTCTATACAAACAACATCAGAACTATTTTTCACATGACTATAGAACTATAAGTGCCACAGATTTTCAATATATACTCCACCTAAAGCATTTAATCTTCTTCCTTTCGGTATAAAAGAAATAAAAACTTTCAAAAAATTCAGTAGTTCTATTGAAAAAATATATTTTCAATAATCATCACACTTTCCTAGAAAAACTGAATAAATAAATTATTGCAACATTAACATTCTTCACTGACGTATGCATATGAAGTTATCGTTATGTATTAATATCAATCCGAAGCCATTTTATTATTTGGGATAAGACTAATTTGAAATCTGCTTATACAATAGAGTTGCACAATACAAGTGTTCAATCGCGAAAATGATTTAATTTGTGATTCGTATATTCCCGACGCATGGGAGGGTTGAGCATAGTAGAAAGGAGACCTAACAATTTTTGAGAAATTTTTTGAAAACATTTTATCCACTTCTGAACAAAAATATTGTCTTTCGTCGCACGTTTTTCTAACGAAATAGGCGAGCTACTTCCTCTTGTGTTCGAGTTTTATCTCTGTAACCAATCATTTGTAAAACTGTTATTTTTAATCTAACCATTTGTTAGACTTGAAGTTAACGAACTTCAAACTCAAATTAAATTACTGACAACTAATGTTGTAACATAAAAAATAAGTTGACAAGGCGTTTTAAACTAACGTTGCCACAAAAATTATCTACAGTTTTTTAAAGGATACCATATAAACAGAACGTTGCTATGGTTTATGCTTACTTTCTTATCATCAATATCTTAACATGAAATAAGTTTTGAGTATATTTTATCGAGTTTCGGTAACCTCATGATTTTAATTTATTTCATCTTAATTGTTGCAATAAACTTGAAAGCGAACGTTTTTGAATAGAGAATGAAGAGACCTTCTTAACGATGTATTACAAGCCTATACTTCCTATTTAAAAAATTGGGGGTTGTATTTATCAATGGATGGGGGTTGAAGGTAGGGGTAGCATTTTTTTCCGTTAAGTATGTCAAATTATAATTCAAATTTGACGTGTTTCGAGATTTTGTTAAAATATGTACCGTAACCTAAATAATATTTATTCAATTTGGCTTATACACACTATATATAACATTTAAGGATGCTTTTTTGCACAATTCAAACAACAAATAACATAATAACTAATAAAGAAAATCTATGTTCATATCACACTCAGAGTATTGTCAGCCATCATTTCTAATTATGAATATTCCACGAACGATGAAACCTCAATTTCGAAATAGTTGAACGCACTCGTTCTATATTCATATTCAAGTCATTACCGTTTATTTTGGTGAAAACGTGATGCTTTCGTTCACGTTTTAGTATTTATCGGTCTGTTTCAATGAAGTAGTTATTGACATGGATCAACTGGTACAAATCTTCATCTTCAATGAAGAAAGCGTTCATTTATGTTTATATATTGAGTTTTCAGTAAAATATGTTTTCTATCTTTTTTTATAAAATAACCAAAATAATTATTTTGTCGTTATTCACATGGATCAAATATGTTTATTGTTCCCTGGCAAAAATTTTCGTTAACTGATTGACAGCAACAATTTATGAAATAGCGAAAAATCTCCAATTTGCAATCCTTCTGAAGTTGGATCATCATCAATGAAGAGTTTCTAATAAATCGAATTGCTTCATTATCATTGAGAGGCTTCAAAACGTGTTTTAGTGTTTGAACTTGTGTTAAAATTCTACTTTCCTATAATATAATTCCAAAATAGTAGGCATCAAATTCTCGAAAATAACTGACGTTTTTGCCTCAATCTGTCCCTTGCAGTGGCGTACGGAAATTATACCAAACAGTTGAGGGAAAAATTATTATAAAATATATAGAATCATAACCTCAACAACAATGTTGATGCAATAATAGTTCTGAGAATTTAGTGCCTACAATTATAGAATGAACCTTTTTCCTGAAATACGAAAAATCACTCACTAGCAGCGCTAGTAGTTCGGTAGGGACAAACACTGCCTTATCCTCATATAAACATATGGTAAAGTACAATTAAAAAAATAAATGTTTTTAACACAAGAAGATGTTCCTGGAGCAAAACTAAAATCTGCAACAGTGAAGGATAACAATGTTGAATTATTAAAACGTTGGCTTGAATGCCGTAATTTAAAAGTAAGTGTACAGACTCTAGTGAAAGAGTAGCGGTAGGTTCAAACTGTAATGAAAGAAATTCAAAATAATTATGAATTTCAGATTTATTTCCAAGTGAAATATGAATCAAATATAGATGGTAATGAAATGAATTTAATTTATTATAATAAATGAATATAGTTTAATGAACGATTGAGGTTATATCTCATTCTAATCAATGGTAATTAACTATGAAAAGTTTACTATTCAATTCATGTTTAGAGCATACATATGAATATTTATTTATTTTTTGCACTATTAAATCCACTCTTCTCGAAGCATGTATCCATTTTTAACGTCTAACCTCATCAATATAAGGTTTTATAAATGGTATAAAAACAAGTATTCTTCCGGATATCGATTATCCGACGTACAATTCGCAAAACAGCAATGCTTTCTTGGCATTATACTAGCACAAAATAATCTTTCATATCTGATTTATATTTTTAAATAATAAATTAATATTACGTAAATAACACTGTTTTACATGTGAATAGTTTATGTTTGTCCCTACTACAAGTGCTGCCTCTCGTGACACGTTCGCTGTACTATTCTCAGGAAAAAGGCTCATTATACTATAGCATGAAATCCCTGGGAAAGCAAGGCCAAATATCTTGACAGCAGGCAAAGCTTTCTTTTTGAAAAAGTTCATTCACTTTTCAATCATGATGATGGTTTAACGAATGAGCCCGTTATTGGCCAGTAGCTTACTGGGATGAGACTGCATAACTAGTGGTTGCAAAAGTATACCTTCGACTGAATTTCTATCAATTCTGACACACTCCAAGATTGGAATTTCACACCAATCCAGTTTATGCATAATGTGATTGACTCGTGACGGGATAAAAGCATGAATATCCTGCCCCAAAAGAAGTACAGAAGAAAATTTACAAAATCTTGTAATAATTTCTATTGTTGGCAAAGACATTTTTTGAATAATTATAACTGACTCTCAGTGAGAAAATTACAAATATTGTGAAAGTGGTAGTATGAGTAGACAAAATACTGGGACGAGTCCTGAAAGTTTGCGAGTCCAAAAAACTGTTTTCGGGCGTATTGTATTCACCATTTTTTCGGCAACCGTGCAGAATAACAAAACATTGAGACACATATCGGTTTCAAATTTTGACTAATATTACATCCTCTTTGATATTTTTGCATTTTTCCATCTCGAGAACAAATTATGAACGTTTTCGTACTAAACAATAAATGTGCTATAGCAGCAACTGCTGCATTGAAATTTCCATGCGATATATAATTGCGAAGTCACATTTTGATGGTTGTCAATAGTATTAAAAGATGATGTTTACAAAGTAGCCTGTTAAAAATATATTTAACACTAGTGTTGAAAGTATTTTCAACACGATTTTTTTCGTCCAAATAGCAATAAACAAAACTTAATTATTCACTTTTCAAGAAAGTTTTATTATGAACAATAGATGAAGATGCAATTAAATTCTGTTATGAATGTATTATATACATTGATTACATAATTATTATTATTGATGAACGTTGATATGGAAAGTACAATTAGAACCAAGTGCTGATATTAATACCTTGCGACGATGAAGAGTCTTATGATATATTTGAACTAGCTAAGTTACAATTTCACAGGCATTAACATTCAATTCTTGAGGTTTAGAGGGCAATACTGTAATGGTGGAGTTAGCTGTTGAGATAATTTTTTCAGTAATTGCTTTTTTATAAGAAATAGATTGATCGATGTAACCCTCAGCTCCTCATTCTGCTAGCAAAGAGGCAGAAGACCTTCTGAAACAGTTACCTGTATATTCCTTCGGTTCCAGGAGGTTCAGGAATTCAACAATGGTAGAGGGCATTTACCCAAACGTATTTATACCAACTGGGTTGGCACTGCATTTATAATTTGTGTATTTCAGAGAAAAACGTTGATGACTGAGAACAGAATGGCGTAATGCAAAATATTTATTGAAATAGTCAATGTTTTTCCAACAATGCAGCAAGAACGAGCTATTTTCGTTTCTGTATTTGGAATTTGAACAGTCAATGATTCATTCATTAATTTAATGTCATCTATTAATAAATGACACAGCTCTTCACGCCGGCAGGCTCCATATATTCCGAAAATAGTAGCAACTTTTATCATCAAATATTTTTCATTTATAAACCTCCAGACTTGTTCAAACTCGGGTCTATAACTTTCATTTTTTGCTTTGAAAAAGCTATTACCCTGAAATATTTGCTTCTATTAACACCATTTTAAACGAGCGCACTCCACTTCATCATTGAAATTTTGCTGTACAAAGCTAAGAAAATTAGAATATGGGATATCGTACTGCTGAGGCAATTTTTTTGGTAACAATTCAATTGTTCTTCATGCAGCCTCTTCAATATTGTCAGGAATACACAATTCCTCACTATTATTCTTTATTATTCAAGACATTGAACACCAGCAAAAACTTTAAATGTGACTTCAAATGAAACGCATGAACTGTAAACAATTTTGTTGTTGGTAACCAGGTGATTTGGCGTCACCTGACACGGCCACTTCACAGCAAATGCGATAACATGAAAATAGTTAACTGACGAGGAACGTCAAAATGTGTTTTCATAAAAATATCAAATTTATCTATTCAATTATGAAAGCAGGACAGTTGTACAAAAAACTTTGTAAAATATTGGTGTTAAAAGTAAGTTTAATTTGTGAAACCTCTTTTTATACAAATATAAACTAGTCCAAATGCTTAATAAACCTACATGAGAAACAGCTTCAAATACGAACACTTTGAAAAATGACAACCCCTATTCGCCCTTTTCAGCTTGTCATTTCAAATCCCCATCTTCCTGAAAGAGCTGTTTTGCAATGCGGCACAAAAATATAAACTGTCACATTTGTACCGCATAACATTTGTTTTAAAATAATTTATGAAAACATTAAACTTTCCAAGCTGCAAAAAAGGACTGCAGCTTGTGACGTTGTACACATCAAACTGCTACATTCCACTGTTTGGGTATTATAAGTATATTCGAAGCAACACACGCAAAATGAATTCTTTCACATTTGTTGTGCAATGGCATGCGTGAAAAATTTTCATTACGAATTGAATCGTTCATCGAAGGATTTGATTTGTTGTTTTGAGGGTTGACCTAGATACCTCTTTTCAATGAAAAACATATATCGACATAATTCATTGAATTTTTGATTATCGAATTGAAAATTGACAGTTTCGATGACGAGAAATGATAAAACAGGAACAATAATCAGTAATAATTTTTTCCAAGTATGTGTAGATTATGCGTAAGTCAGATACAAAACGAGAAAACAAATCTATTTTGTATATGTAATACTACGAAATATTAGTATATCCAGGATTGTCAAAATCTGCATCTTGTATATTATTAGAACATAACAAGTGAACACGAAAATTACAGATGGGAACAGAGTCTCATCCGCGATACAGGACCGCAGAGAGCTGTTGCTGTTGGTCTCATAAGTTGGTCTCATAGCTGAACCACAAATACGAGTCCTTTGTTGAACTCATCTGTCCGTAAAGAACGATTCCATAGACGCCATCTATGAAATCGAATCGGTATGGGAATATCTAACAAGGTTCCCAATCGCATCTACCCACTACGGCTTGTCCTTTGAAAACAGTTCAACAATGCACTCGTGATTCAGTCTAGCACTACTAATCCGACCTATGGTGAATAAGAACTGTGCTGCCCGTCTTTGAGCTCTGTTCCATCAAGTAGTCTTGCATTAAAAGCTACAGTGAAAAACAGAGGACGAATCTCATTTGGTCATGTTGAAGCTTGAGTTCGTAACAGACCGCCTTGGGAATCATTATCCGTTTTCGATATTCGTTGACTGAGTATTCTGTAGATTCCATGCCATGCTCTACTCACGGAAAATATAGTCTCAATATATCACAAATATATGTTAGTTTTCTGTACCATTCAGTGATAATAATGATTTGTTCTGACCTAGATATGAAGTTATCGAGGTCAGAACAAAATATTATTATCAGTGAATGGTACAGAAAAACAACATCTAGAAATATATTCATTAATTACCATTTCTATCATGCAAATAGAATGGATATAAATTCAATAAAAACAGAATCATCAAAATCACACATCATGATTCACGAAACAAAAGTTTATCTGATTTCAGTAAATTTCTCATTCAAAATTCTCATCCCAAATTTTCAGTGAACAGAATATTATTTTGTGATAGAACAATTTCTCAAACTAATGAAGGTATCTTCTTTCATACATCCATCGCTTCCATATATTCAGAAATTAACACCAAAATAATCAATATGTTTCTAAATAATCACCTCAAAATCTCCAAAACGAATGTCACTGCTATATCTAAATTTTATAGTGAACTCAAAGTACCAATTTCAAATAAACAAATAGTATAAAAAATGTATTGTATGGATTGTTTCAAAACATATATAGGAGAAACATCTAGACCACTAAGTAGTCGCATTATGTCACATAAAAGCGATTGCAGAATAAATGTTAATTCCCCAACTCCTGATCCAATAATTGAACCTTAAAAAAAGGTTTGGTGGTGCAGCCAGGAAGCGACTGAGTCGTCTCCTCAAGAGCGGGGTACCTTATAAAACCGCCTTGCACCAAATTCTTGAGCGGCGTACGCAGAATCTGTCTCAGGTGGGGGAACGAACCCCCCATGAGCAGGTTAGCAAACGTTTGCACTCAAGTGATGATTCACCAAAACCAGAGGCGAAAAAGCCCTGCACGGCTGAATCTAAGGCATCGTCAGGTGTAGCTGACGTGCAAAAACCCTCATATGGGAAGGTTGTCGTGGGTATCAAGAAGGGAATCTTGCAGCTTGACTATCCGACTACCTCATTAACAGAGCATATACTTTGTGCCTGCCCCGCTGGGGACCGAATCAGGTCTTCAGAGTTCGGCAGAGACGTACTCTTACCATCTGATCTGAAAGACCACTCACCATAGAAACTAATCAGCTTCGTTGAGAAGCTGAGTTTATTTGGCCTAGTGTGAATAGGTGTGAGCCACAATAAACCCTTGCGAGTTGCGGTGAAGGGTCGAATAGACCCACTGACTTCGGACCTAATCTAACCTGACCTAAATGTTAATTCTTTTGCGTTAACAGAACATGTTGATTCGAAGGATTATAAAATAAACTTTGAAAACCCACATTTTTTAGATAATGAAATTAATACAACTGAAAAAATATTTTTAGGAATGATACATATCAATCACGAGGAACACCCAATGAATGATAAATGAAACAGATCTTGGCAAAGTAGAGCAGAGTTTTGATTTCTTGACTGAGAGGGGGAGAGTGTTATGATTCTATGCAGAACAAGATACATTGCTAATAATATCACCATAATAATACTAGTAATATATCAGTTCGGCAAATGAGGAAAAATTCAGTGTAACATTTACTAGATTAAATAAAAGATCTCAAAATTCTCGATGAAAATTCATTTTCCAGTTGGCGGTGTATTGGTAAACAGTTCATTCAATTTCAACTGTAGAACTTCATATAGAATAAAATGGATGTGCTCGACTTTTTTTGTCCAAATATTTTGCTTATTTGGATATTATGGAACATTGGCTAACTATATTTATTGTTTTTGAAACGATTTTCGTATAAATGGAAGATGATAAAATAAATGCGAACATTTTGCTGTTAACAAATCTGGAAATTCCAAACAGTGAAGCCCATGCGGAAGAAGTCTCAGCGACAGTTATTACCGAATATATCATCTACAAATGCAACAAAGTTCAGTTTTGTTATATGGAAGTTTCCTGTTGATTCAGGTGAGCTTCAACGAACAAATAAACCTTTTAGTGCAGCAGGATAATGAAAATATATTCCCCCAATCGGGCATATTTCATTATTAAATCGACATAGACAGTCGATTTGTGCTTTGCAGTTCGATTTCGCGGCCAAATGGTAGTAATGATGTCGTTCATTCAGACCTGGCAAGCTCTTTAATTGAATATAAGTCACAGAAAGTGGTGTCTGGTCTTGGAGGATAGAATAAGGTGCCATAAGAGAAAACCTTATGATAGTAATTTTGCGCTAAGTGAACAACGTACAATATCAGAGAATGTCGCAATGCAGCGCCATTAAGTACACTTTCAAGATGATTAACTATCTGCTGAATTCGGAAGTGGATTGAATCAGATCGATTTTTAGAGAGCGGCATGATTTGTACCAGATTACTGAAGTTGAAAAAAATAATTTTATAGTGAGACTGATTTCAACGCAACTTGATAAATGTATTCGAATACACCTAGTTTCTCATCAGAAAAATAGCGGAAAAGCAGGCAAAATTCATGAACGAATCACTCAAAAATAAGCAAACCGCAGATACGTTGTTCTAGCTCATTAGCTGTCATCAGTATGGTATAGTTAAGTGCAAGGTCAGGCAACACTTGGTTGCAGAAACAGCATAAATGCACGGAGTCATCAACAAATGCCAGCCGCACTTTGTGGTTTCGGGTTAGAGATTTCACTTGAGTCACTTCGAAGAGGTTTTAGCTACCTGCGTGACATCAGGGTCCAGTATTTGATATATATCGTAATTTAGTGAATGAATTTGATATAAAATCAAAACCAGGGATAATTCTTGGACGAAGTATTCAAAAAATGAGCAAATCGCAGTCACGTGCTTTTATCTCATTAGCTGTCATCAGTACGGTATAGCCAAGAAGTGCAAGGATAGGTTAGGTTAGGCAATACTTGGTTAAAAAAAGTCTCGAGTGTTCACAACTAGAATCAAGAAACAGAGGATTGGAGAAAACAGCACTTATCAGCGCGTTGTAGGCAACACCTGGTTGCTGAAAAACAGAAAAACGGCACATTCAGTGAAGACACGCCTGGAGAAGCTATTTTATGGCGAAACACGTGTTGCGTTTTTGTAGAACTGTTCAGTGAAAATCTCACAATGAAGTGTTTCTTGAACATGTTATAGATTTTCATCAAATATCGGCCCACATATCTTGAGATATAGATGGAAGCGTCTTACCGAGTGACTAACTGTACCATATATTAAGTTACAAAAAGGCACTAGGCACTAGGATCAAACTGACCTTCCTCTGGAAGATAATCATTTGGTGATCGAAACATGTGTCGTGGTGATGAACTAACGGTTTGGTGTTGAGAAAATTTTCCGGCAATATTCATTACTACATCAAAGGTTCCAAACAGTGCATCACAAGTGACATAAGATCCTCTGAATGTAATAAAATCTTTGGGACAAATAATTTTGAAGAAAAAATCGGAATCCTGTAAATGACATCTGACTCAATTCCATAACGAATGTTTGGAATACAGAAAAGTGTTTTTGTATAATTCAGTATTCATATGTTAGTAGTTGTTTCGAAAATATTTTTCTTTCGAGTAATTCAATGTTTATATAAAAGTAACTGTTTGTGTCTGAAAGTTACCTCTTCGCATGATCTACACATATTTGTATAGAGTCACTTCTTTTGAAATTGATTGCTTTCTTCCTTTCTTTGAAAGATTTTCAAATTTTTTGTATCAAGGTGGAGTAGTATAAAGCCAAAAAAAAGTGAACATAATGAATCATCCAATAATCTCCGTTTCACATATCTATGTTCTGTATCGAATAGAAATTTTCACAAAAGTACCACAACCCTGGTCAAACGACAATATGGAATACCTGCTGAAACTTCGTGATAAAGCTTTAAGTAAGTATCCATTTCGAAAAAGGTTCACTGGAATAAGTCATCAATTAATCTATCATCACAACGTATTAGGAATGAAAAAAAAAAAAAGTTTCAATGGAGTACGAGTTGCAAAACGCAAATATAAAACAAAAATGTTGAAATGTTGGGCTGGACAGTATACATCATAAAGATACCTTCGACTTCATGTTGAAAATGTTCCAGAATTAGATACAGCACTGAAAGAACTATCAAACAGTGTTTCTGTCGACTGTTATTCCAGTTTGAAATCTTTGATATGTGGGTTGTTATGAAAAAGGAGTGATTGAGAAGAGCTTCATTTTCACGTAAGAATGTGTCCCTGAAAAGTCAAGCTATTATAACTGGTAGATAATGACCATCTCAAAGATTTCGTACTGAATGGAGATAGCCCGTTATTTCTGAAGTTGAAATTATATGGATCTGTACATAATACTATTTTTCTATCATCTATATTCAACCTATATCCATTGTGTCCATTGAGTAATGATCTGACAGTTTTGAGACTGGGACATTTTTCGATTTCAGAGCTTTAGTTCATTGCTAGTTCGAGATTTAACACATTTGAATTCAGAACATTGTAAAATTTTCACCACTATTTTAAGAAAAGATGGTGTGGCAAGGGTTGCCGACGGTCGTATAAACAATGGTTTGTTGAAGGGAACTTTGATGAAGTTTTGTCACCAGTAAAATTAAAATTATTTCATGCTTTACTGGGGGAGAATGTTCAGTTTTTGTTCGGTTCAGTTCGGACGCAGTTTTGGAACAAGAGATTCTCAAGTTTCCTTTGTCATGTACTTTTTCAAAATTTTCGATACCGCTATCGCTAATCGCTAGTGCTCAACGTTTATACATTCCCCAACTGCTCAACGCTTTCGCTTTGCCAGTTGGATTTGCAGTGCATTTTCAACTCGGTTTCGCAACTTATATTCATACAAACTACTATATCTATATCTATAACTTGAACTGAGACATGAATTTAGAGCTTTTCAAATGTTTTCATTGCAAATTTCGTTAAAATATAACCAGAAAATGATTTCTGCTTATCGCATGAACTGATTCCTCTAAATTCCATGAAAAAAGCGGACTAGACCACAAATCTTCACGAAACAGAAACCCCCATACTTCACTTCATAACCACATAAAACAAGAGGTGAAAGTTTTCATAAACGTTTTGTTGAAAACTCTGCATTCACAAATTGCTTCAATGTCGAAATATATCAGCCGTGGAATGGGATAGTAATGGGACAGCTGATATCAATTAATTCCTAATGAGGCTATCAAGAATACAAAGAGATATTTGCATCAGTGCCTACGGACCGATTATTTCTAACCCATTAACATTCTAGGTTAACTTTTCAAACATCGAAGACGCGTTCTAATTAGATTGGAAAATTTCAAAGCGATTTTGATATTGGAGTGAAACAAATCTATCTACCGGAATGTTGCAGAAAATTACTCAGTGATTTCGACGGGATATTTGAGGCGAAAGAAATCTGGTGTTTGTCAGTATAATCTGAATAAATTATGATAATGATCTTACGATTTCAACAATTATACGATCAGAACGTATGGAAATATTGAAGTGTGAAGTATTTCACAAGGAGTTATATGCGAATTGAAGGGGTTATATTTTTAGGAGTGATTAATTTTTTTGGGAAAGAAAGTTTTTGGCTTTCTACTACTTCATCTGATACAAAAAAAGGAATGAGAGAGTCTTCCAAAGAAAGGAAGGAAGTAATCAATTTGAAACTCTATACATGAATGTGTAGTTCATCCTTTTTTTTGTATCAGATGGAGTAGTAGAAAGCCAAAAACTTTCTTTCCCAAAAAAAAAGTGATATGCCTTATGACATTCCCAATTTAGGAGTTTCGAATATGGACCTGTAGCAATTCATCACATATTCAAATTGCTAGGTGATGACATCAAATGAATGTGAACATTTTCTGATTGTTCTGAATCATCTCCAAATATTTTGAAAATTCCAAAATCATATGTTTTGAAGCATTTGTCATCATGATTATATGAATTCCTTGGATTTTGGTCATTTAGTATGTAGGTGAATGTTAATTTCGAGTGTAGACAATGTTTCTTAGTCTGTTCATCTAAACCCCACAGGCCACAGCGATATTTTCATCACATTTATCTTCTTAATAGTATTCAAAAGCGATGAGTTGAAGTAATTATTCTATAGCTATTGAAGAAAGCATCAACTTTTGTTGTTGAGTGAGTAGACATACCTTTGAACCAATCATTGGTGACTAGATTCATATCTCATTAGCTTCGAGACCAATCAAAGATGAGCAAATTCATAACTTTACAATTGAATTCCAGTCGGCTTTATCACTTCTAAATATGTCCTCAAAGGTGAATCTGTATCATTGAAGTGAATCGTACATATGGAATATTCTGAAGTGGAGATCTTTTGTCATTAATGAATTGATTAGCTATTTCTTCCTTATTATTATTTGTTTCAATCATTCCCATATTATGTATATTCTCATCATTATGAGTCGACTTGAACTACATTTTTACAACCACCTCAATTTTTTTTATACATCCAGACTCACCATCACCCAACCACTTTATCTTGATTGGATTAATTCCTAGAATATTTTGATGTTTCCATTTGATGAAAGGAATAGCTCAGATTATAATAAAGGGCTCGATAATATGCATCTTTCTGTGAAACTCTCACAAATTTCCAAATACTCGTGAGAAACTTGAAATGAAAATCATGGGATGGCAGATAAAAATATCCCTAGCTTTTGAAGTATTTTCGTACGACATATATCAAAAATATGTGTTGGATTGTTTGACTCAAAGGAAATTCTGGGCAACAATACATTTCATAACAGAAACGTTGAAATAGAATTCCAAACAACCCACTAATGAAACAGCAAATCATGCTTTCAACTAACCTTTGAATTAATTCAATTAATTTTAATTGCGTCCATAAATATGGGTTTCACGAAAAAAGCCGCATACTATATTTATTCTTCGTTGTTTCTCAACATGAACATAATATGTGGGTCATTTTGCCACACGAGAAATAAGGAAATCACGCAAAGTTTAAAGATTTATTTTTCCATAAGGCGAATTAAATAAAGAAAAGGTTATTTTTACTGACCTCGTTAATCACGTTTCAACACCTGCTCGATATTGTTTTTGTTGACCCTAGGAAATTCATTGGAAAATAATATCTATATTTTTCACATCTGAAAAATACAAGAATTTGTTGGAGTAGAAAAGGCAAAGTAACGAGTCTTTTACAGAAATGTAGTAACGTTGCATTATATTTATAGGAATTTAATAACATCAGAAAATAGTTTTCATGTACTACTTTGGAACAGTCATTTTTGGAAAACACTTTTTTTCAGGTTTTTTCATCTAGGAATTGTTTGACAACTGTGATCCCGTGCGTCATTCTCCGTCTCTTCATGGCAGTGCCTGAGGTCTCTATTATACAGGCCTATTTTGTTCAGGTGTACTTTTGAAGAAGAGTGTCCAATGGGTGTCCAATGGTTGAGAATTAGTGGCTGGCACACTCGCCAGCTTTCTCGTTGCCCATGATACCTTCGAATCTTTGCACCCTGCTTAGTTTGTTGATAGAAGTAGTTTGTTTCATATTCAGTCACCACCCCATATATGCATATGTCGTCATGGGTTTGTTCTCTATGGTATAAAGCCAATACTTCATGGCTGATTTCAGCCCCTTTGTCTTTCCTTAGGTGAGTCTGACTAGCAACAGTGCTATCTTCGTCTTCCTTTCTACTCTTTGTAGATGTTGGTTCCAAGTCATTATGCCTTCTAGGTATTTGATCGACCGCTGTACCCCATCAATTTGAAATTTGAAAGTTCCTAGGCCCTCTGGGAACCAAGAGAGGACCAAGTTCCTCTGTCTTGATCCTCTTGATGAATGGTAATAGCGTCAATGGTTTATTTATATTCTGTTTTTCGTCTGCCGATCTTATTATAAAATTCAGGGTCTGCTGCATGAGTCCTCTCACTCCATTATTGTATATGTTTTTCTTGAACTGGTATAACCAAATTATCTGCCTAACCCAGTTTTTTGTATCCATTATGGTACAAAAAAACGTAGTGAGTCGTTCATCAGTGAAGACGAAACTCCTCTCTGAGGACAGCCCCTTGCCACATGTGCCACTACTGTTTCTCCCATATTGGTTGTGTATCTTTCTCTGACCATACAATCACTCCACCTGCAGTAGATCCCTCTTCTCCTCGATGCTTAGATGATTGATTTCAGGTACGTATTATTGAATTCGCCCTCAAAATCCAATAAAACAGCTTAAAGTACTGTCTCGTTCAAGTACGCATATCCTGTCCTGTATACTTATTCCAATGTGGTTCCGTACCGAATTTTATTTCGAGGAAAAAACATTTTGCCTATATTTTTAATCTTATTTCTTGTCACTTCAACCCTCAAATCATGAACGGTTATGAGCGTCAAGTGGTACTCTGTTGAACCGTTATCGATTTTTTCCACTCCTTCATATTCAATACAGCAGGTATCGAGGAAAAACATTATCAAGAAAATCTGGTGTATATTTTACTTTTCTGAACTTATTATCTCACAATACTTCAACTGTAATTTTCATATGCTTCGTGGACATATTGTGAGATCTTTTCGTCTGGTTCCAAAATAGGATCGAAAACAAGAATTTGTGCAATCAAGCTTGTCACTCACTTGTCCGGCACATCACAGCACGGCGCTGTCCGTCGGATGATGTTGACGGGTAGTAGCATCGCCCACTTGTATAACTATAATCAGCATACTGAATGTGCTGTTTGTTCGATTTCAACGGATTTTCCAGGTTTTTTGCTACGGGAGATACCTTCCGGACAATTGTATTTAACTACCAACTTGGAGAAACATCAATTCGTAATATCGTGTATGGAACCTGTGAGGCTATATGGCAAAAATTGGGATCATTGGTAATGCCTACTCCTTTAGAAGAAACTTGGCTGAAAAATGAACAGGTTTTCCAAAGAATTTGGAATTTTTCAAACTGCGTTGTTGTCATTGATGGGAAGCACGTTGTTACTGAGAAACCTCCAAATAGTGGATTATTTTCAACTACAAGAAAACGTTTAGTATCGTTTTAATTGCATTTGTAGATGAATATTACTGGAGTTTTTTCCCAACACCAAATTGTTATTTTCACACCTCGACACGTGTTTCGATCACGAAGTGATCATCTTCAAGAGGAAGATGTTTTATCAGTTACGAAAGGGTGGACAGATGGTTTGAGAATGTGTATGCCTAACAAGCCTGCAACTGAAGGATCGCGACTAATCATTGTGCATTGCGGAAGAAGTAGAGGATGGAATCCGAATTCTTTGAAATTATATGGAAAAAAACTTGAGGTCTGCAATGTTGACTATCATAAGAAATGGAAGCTAATATTTTCTAGGAATGGTTTGAAAACACATTGATCCCAAATTTGAATGCGATGACATGTGACTCATGTTTCTGATTACGATCGTCAAATTTATCATAGAACAATGCGTCACTGTGATTGGTATCATCATGTGAATGTGGATCCACCCCGGTTCTACCCCGCTTCCTTCCAGAAATCTACCTGAAAAAATAGCTTGTGGCAACACTGGTCACAGCACGTACCGGTATTTTCCGGACAGGATCGGAGAGCTGGAATCCTTTCCGGCGGGGGACGCTCTTGGCTGTGCCGTGCCGGAATAGTGGGCGGTTGTCCATTCATTTTCATTTTTTTCAATCCATATTTTGACGGGACGGGCCGTGCTGTGCTGTGCTGGACAAGTGGGCGACAAGCTTTAGTAATCTTATCTGCTCATATTCATAGAAAATATAGTGATTAACAACCTCACATCAATTGAAAGTTGATAAAATCAGAGCATTACAAACAAGTAACTCGGACGTAAGGCTCAAGCGGGCTCATTGGGGTATCATATTTTACTAAACAGATTTTCCACTTGATTAACAATAGACAGAATAATATCGTTGGTTTTCATGTATACATGTGTTTTCCAAATGTAATCACTGAACACTTGATACTGTCAACATTGAGGCTATTTTTCGAGGGTCCCGTAACGAATTCATCCAATTTTTAATAATCGTCATGTGTTAAACAGGATGAAAAGTGAATAAATGAAAAAAATAATGATTTTTCACAAAAATTCCAGTTGAAAGTTGATGGGGATCACTTCTCACGATATTGAAATATTTCTTACGCATAACGTTTTTGCTCGATATCTACTGAATCGAATTAAAAAAAGTTGAAGACGCTGAAAAAAAGAAATCGTGTCGTACTGCTCAATCTTTAAACCCAATCATGATTTCAGGGTTGGTCCAGAGACCAAAAAGGTGATTTAAAAATATATTTCAGTAACGAAAATACATGCAGACATAGCTTGAATTGATAAATTGGTGAACGAGATTGAAAAATCACTAATATTAATATAAATATAAGACTATATCTTATGGGTTAGGATTGAAATTAACCAATGTGTTTCTGAAATGAAAGTTTTATTTTGTTAGTTACTCATCAATGAAAACATTTTATTTATTCATACTTTTGTGAAAACCTCACCTGAAATGAAAGAAACGACATACAAAGTCTATTTCTCCTTTCCAATTTGTATAGTCACAAAATGAATGTCAATATGAAACTTCAAAGCCTTTTTCTCAACGTCACATTCCAATAAATCTAACATCTAACAAAAAACTACAGAATAAAAAGTTTGACATTTATATGACAGCACGCGAAGCGCGCCAAATTCAAAATTGAAGAAATCTAATTTCTTTACATAAATATAAAAATAATGTAATAGACCTACAACCCGAAATTATTATTTTCAATTTGAAGTGAAACAAAAATTCCCATGATACCTTCCGTTTGGATATGAAACGCTTTCGGAAACATTTCAGTAGCTAACTGAAATTCAAATTGATCCGAGGACATTCATTATATAATTGAAAGCATTCTCGTCAAATCCGTTGTAATTTTTATTGAATTATCTGTCAACAGCCGGTTACACTGAATGTTGAAATTGCTGAGCGGGTTGTTGCAAACGTGTCCCGAATTCACGATATTAATTTGAACAAGCGTTTAACCCGACTACACAGTTAAAATAGTGCATTTACAAATGGCGTCGTGTGACTCATACAAATTATGTTCGAACAAGCAGTCTTTGAATCGGAAAGTTAACCGCAAATTGAATAATTATTTCGCATTTTGATAGCATTATAATATTATGATGCATGAATAATGATTTTGGTGTATTTTCAAATTCCACAAATATTCCTCTAAAGAAATTCCCAGTACTGCGATTAATTTTGAAAAATATTTTGATTAATTTTTCGGATTCAGAAATCAAGAAAGCAATTTTGCCTAATGGACCTTGAAACAAATACTTTTTTGATTATAAAAATAGAAATCGGCATTGTTCATTGAAATCTTCCGGATTATTTCACAATAACGAAGAATGGGAAACTCTAGCATTGAATTGAATCTGAAGAACACACTTTTCTCACACGAGAACAAAAACAAATCTCTTTTTCACGACACGCATTTCGTTTACCAAATTAGCATCATTAGTAGTTGATGAAATATCTTCAAAAAGTTCATCAGTTTAGTCATCTTCATAATTTCCTGAAGATGTCAACTTGATTAGAGGAAAGCAGTCAGACACAGTGTTTATGTTCTGGTATGGAAAAAGTTTCCTTTAGACAACTGGTAATTTTCAGTTTGATATACATGTTTTTGATCAAGTTTCATGAACGGTGTAGTTTATCATCACATTTGTATTCACTAGGCCGATAGTGATTACACGGTTATTTATGCGTATCCTCGAAACTTGAATTAAAGTGTGTTCGCTAAATGGGCTCTGGAGCAGTAAGTATCTGACCCTAATTTTCATCATAAAATAATTTTCAGTGATGAGGCTCATTTCAGGGTGTGAACAAACAAAATTGTCGAATTTGGGGCGATACCAATCTACATGAGACCAAAGAGCGTTAAATACATCCCGAAAAAGTCACTGTTTCGTGTGGATTTTGGGCTGGCGGCTTCATCGGTCTATATTTCCTCAAGAACGACTTAGGACAGGTCATTACTCTCAACTGCGAGCACTATAGGTCGATGAATACCAACTTCTTCTAGCCTGAATTGGATAATCTGGACACCAATGATATGTGTTTCCAACAAGATGTCGCTATGGGCCACACAGTACATGCCGCATTGAATATTCTGTCCGAGCAATTTGATGACATGATTATATCACGCGGAGGTGATGTGAACTGGCCAATAAGATCGTGCGATTTGCGATTGAATAATGTCTCCACGGAGTCACTTATAGACGCACTGGGAAAGAGAGGAGTACCAGCTGTCGTGTGTCGATGGATAAAAGCCAGCCTAGAAAGAAGGATGATATATACCACTCTAGGAGAGGCTACCATACAGGTGAGAGCAGAGAAGGGATGCCCACAAGGAGGCGTACTATCGCCATTGCTATGAGCAACCCAAGTAGACGATCTCCTCAGAAGGCTATCTGAAGAAGGCATATATTGCCTTGGATATACTGACGATCTGGCGATAGTCACAAAAGGGAAATTTGCAGGTGTCACCTAGGAGCGCATGCAAAAAGTTTGGAAGATCGTCGATAGATGAGAACCTCTCAGTGAATGCCCAAAAAAAAACACTGTTGTCGTGTTCACAAGGAAAAGAGTGATGAGAAAACTGGAACCTCCAATACTCAATGAAGTGGAGATCCCTTTCGCCACTGAAGTCAAATACTAAGGTGTAATTTTCGATCACAGGCTCACGTGGATACAGCACATAAGGTAAGGATGGCCCTGGGAATCTGCAGAAGAATATGCGGTGAAAACTGGGGGCTGAACCCAAAAATTACACTCTGGTTATATAAAAGACTCATGATAACATATGGTGTAGTGACTTGGTGGACAAGAAAGAGGCAGTCGAGTACGGCTAGGTTATTGGCGGCATACGAAGGCTGGCGTGCCTAAGTGTCGCAGAAGCAATGAGAACGACTCCAGTTGCAGCACTTGAGGTCCTACTCGGACACATCTACATACAAAGAGAAGCTCGACTGGTGAAACACAGGCTGATGCAGGGGCAAACCCCAATCAGCCAGTCACACGGTGCATAATACTTGAAACTGTACAATGAACTGAAGGCAGATCCAACACTAGGAATGCCCGTGGATAACACAGTTCCGCAATACAACTATCAAAAATAATTTCAAAATCATCATACCAAGTAGACAGGACTGGCAAAACGGCCCACCGCCACCGGTGGGAAGAGTGGGAGCCGGTATATACAGAAGCGGAGCAAAGACGAGAATTGCACTCAGCCTGGATTACATCAATAGGTCTTTCAAACGAATAAAAAATGTCGATGATATTTCAGACACACTTTGTTTTATTTGAATTCAAATATAGAAAGTGCTTTATGGAAGACCCGTAGCTAGATTGGTGAATATGTTTGAGACTGTGTGGAAACAACAAATATAGTTGGCGGTTGGAATCTTTGCCGGTGTTCAAATTGGCAATCCCTACCAACATGGGTGCTATCAGTTGAATCCACGAAGTATTGTTTTCGGAAATCCTCAAAAACTGCTTCGATTTCCATACATTTTTTTAATTATTTTGTTTTTTACATTATTCGAAATCAGAAACGTTTTTGAAGAAAACATTGTTATTTATAGTTTTTGATCAATAACTACCATATTCACATGAAGAATTCAAATTTGCCTGTTTTTTTTTCAAAAAAATCATTTGTTTATCAATTATTGAATAGTCTATTTCCCCAAGCAGCGAAAAGATGAATAATTTCCAAAATGCTATTCCATAGACGTGCATGAATGAGTAGGTTGAAAAATCTAACATTTATTTTATACATTCAATGCTGTTGTATTGTTTGATATAATAAATATGAAAATACTCAAGATTGTTTTCAGTTTCGAATTTTGAATGAAAGTTTTTGTAATTTTCATGAAAATCACCATACTTAGTGTGTGAATTGAAATGGCTACTTCAGTTTTCTCTCTTCTTCTCTATTTGTTTTTTTTTTCTGTTAATGAAACAATATTATTCCCGATGTATATGACACTCTTATACTCCAAAATATACGTGAACCGTTGATAATCTGGTGGAAATATGTTTGCAAATGAGTTTCAAAATCATCGACATATGAATTCAATAATGATAGAAAACATGAAGTTATTAAATCAAAAAAACTATCTTTAGAGAAAAAACCTGTATATGCAAACTATAAACTCATATACAAGATATTCGACAGAGATCGAAATTATTTATATTCAGAGTATTTGCAAACGAAGGTGCATTATAGTCACCTAAAAATGCGCAGGAATTTACAGTTATTAACTTCAATACCAAAAATAACTGCTTCTTTTATTGTTCAGGTTTGAATTGTCTTTTCAACAATCTAAGGCAAGACTATTGAACTCAGTTCATTATATTAGAAAAGTTTACTCGCAAATTTTAGCAACAGGAAAATAATGCTGTATCACCTCCTAGAAAACAAAGGTGGGCAGAAAAATAACAACTTCAAACCAATGGAAATGAAGCAACCTGCAGCTATTTTCGACAAATTTTTCTTTGGGAGCGTGTCTTTTCCTAATAAATAATGGATTGAATTTAAATTAATAATATCTACGATGTCTCTCAGACTCTTCAGTTCCATCATTATTTTATACACTAAAAATCACTTTAACGTTACTGTTATATTCATTGTGTGAATATCTGATTGATGTAGTGCTGTTATATTGATCTATTGATATATGGGGATAATTTTACAAATGAAACCAAGCGAAACTGTATTTTTCATATGAATATCAGGTGAATTGTTTGAACAATATAAATAATTATGTAACAGCTTCAAAAGTTTCATGATTAACAACAATATAAAAAACAAAAATTGAAAAAAAAAACATCAAAATTGGAGCTGTTTCTGAAGACTTCTGAAGATTGTTTTTCCACTTTCTTTGACACAACTATGTAGACAAAGAAAACGTGACCCAGTAAGATAAAATCAGAAACTGTGAGATACACAAATTCGAATAAATTAAAGAATGTATAACTCATTTTAGTGATTTGTTAGACTTCCATCCATTGATTATCACATCAATGAAATTGTCGTGAAAAAAGCTAACTTATAAGGGGTTATTCTTTTTTCGGTGAATATGAAAAAGTAAACTAAGTGATGGTTTTTCGGAGACAGGATGTCGAATTGAAAACCTTTTCTTTTGAAACTCAAAAAGTGGAAAAGAAAAAGTGCTTTTTGTTTTTCCGATTATTTTCAAATATCTTCAGAAATAATAATAATTTTTTAAATTCCAGGAATTCTGTGGATGAGCAACTTTTCCATGAATTAACCGACTCTTGCAGTTTCCGATTCCCTGGCCTTTTTTGTCTTAGACATATAGTATATACAATCAGATTTGTATCACTCCATCTATTGGTGGAAACTGTATGAAAATTTGTTCTGGACTCTATAGTTTTCAGACAGACAGATAGACAGACCAGACGGAGGACTTTAATAATATGTATCGATGAATTCATATGAATTTTTTCCTCGTAATAGTGATTTCTTGAAGAATATTTATCAGAACAAATATTATTTGTTGCGAGTTGATTGTATCGAAAGCAATCTGGAGCTGGATTGTTTAATTCTTTGAAATACCATTAATACTGGGCTCGAGAATTGTTGCATATTGAATTTTCTCGGACACTTCACCGACGTTGATTCCTCTCTTCACAGTAAACTAAAATAGACACGAAAGAAATGTATCTGCAACAACTTTTTTCAGACATAAACTGTGAAATTCACCAGCTGGAATGGCGATTGATGTTTGCAAAGTAAATACACTAATCTATATCTCTCATAGGACGATTAATTCAGCCAGGTTTATTGCCAAAACAAACACCGGATTTCCTGTTGATTACTCTGGAATGTAAAGAGAGGCTGACGGCTCATTAGTCATAGAATGAAGAGGGATCAAGGTCATCATTCCGCGTTTTCAACCTCTGACCGGTTCTTCTCTATGCTCGATTCAATACTTCTCGAATACTTACAATTTGAGACATTATTATAAATTCATTGAAAATCAACCAGAAACCAAAACAAATTTGTTTTCTATTGCATTGTGTGGTTACAAAAATTAAAGATTTCCTTGAAACACTGGTATCAAATTAAATGAACTGTTCAATATGGTGGATGGAACCAGAATGTAAAGCAAAGCGTTCACAATTCAATATTTTTCTTGACCTGGTTTATGACTCACCCGTTGTGAACCGCAAAAATATTGTTAAATTCGACTTCCCCCAAAAGGACAAATTCGAGTTAGAACAGGCAATGATATTCTCCTTTACAAAGACGCTACCTTTGGCATTGATATTGATATTGATATATTGATATATTGAAGTACAATTTATATATTTACATGTAACATATCGTGTTTTTCAAAAGTCTCAGAGCCAGTAACTTGACCTAGATATGTTTATCTGTTCTGCCATGTACTAGATCTATAGACTTTCTAAAAAAGTGTACATTTTATGATTATAACTAAGCAGTGAGTAGAGAAAAAATTCAGTAGAAAAATTAACATGCTAGATTCATTAAATTTTATTCTTTTTTAAAAAAATAACAAATAATTATATAATATAAGTTGCAAATGGTGAGGATTCCAAACCGTTTCAAGCAGGGTCAGTTACAGAGAAGAACAGATAGTTTTTAAAGGTAAGGTTCATCTTAAATTATTATTCATTATATTATAAAATTTGTTTGAAAATTGTAGAATATGTTTCTTTGTTTCTTTTTTGAATTGTTCTAGTTTTCGAATAGATTTCAATTCAATCGGAATGCAGTTGAAGAATTTAGGGCCGAAGAAAAAAGAAAGATGTTTGCGTTAAAGATTTTCTGAAAAGTTGTATACTGAGATTCAAATTACTAGTGGATCTGGTTATTCCAGTTTTTCTCTGGTTAGATGTTTCGTGTCTGATGTACATTCTTTTTAAACACTGGTGAGTAAAAAACAGTTTTATATTCAAGACCTGTGATTCTTGGTATAGCATGTCAGTGGAATAGCGTTTATTTTTTTCAGAATAATTCTTAGAAGAATATTTTGTGTTTTTTGTAGAGAATCAAGTGTAGTATTGAAGGCCCTACCCCATGCTGTAATACAGTAGGTCATTACAGATTCAGCCAGGGAATTGTAAAGTAAAAGGAGATTTCTTCTGGTAAGTACGTCTTTCAAGATATAAAAACTGTGCATCAAGACTCTTAAACGGTTATTAACATTTGTGATGTGATCTGACCAGCGCGTGCATTGATCTAAGACTACTCCTAAATATTTGATTTTTTCCACTTTTTTTTACTATGGAACATGTGCAATCGATCTTATGACAGTTTGTGATGTGTAATTGTATCAGAATATTTTTTGGTTGGGTAGTGACTGTTGGCGTAAATGTGAGAAATTTTGTTTTTTCAATATTCAGGGTGAGTTTGTTTAAGTTTAGCCAGTCGTATATTTTTTGCAAGTCAGTCTCAGTAGTTTTTTTTACTTCCTCCCAAGTTTCTCCTGTGAAGATCAGAGCTGTATCATCTGCATAACAAAAATAGTGTCCTTTAAATCCATTAATTCTTGTAATATCATTCATGTACACAAGGAACACTATCGGTCATAATACTGTCTCCTGTGATACACCGATTTTTACTTTTGAAACGTTACTTATTTCTTGTCCAATTTTTACCTGTTGTACTCTACTTGTTAGGTAATCAGTCATAAGGTCAGTCGACAGACCACGTATACCGTAATGGTGCAGCTTATTGAGTAAAATTTCGTGAGAAACTGTGTTGAAGGCCTTGGCAAGGTCGAGGAATACTGCAACGCATTTCATCGATTTGTCCAAGGCCCCGATTGTCTCCTCCAGGAAATCCACTAGATCATTCTCAGTGTTTGAGTTCTGCACAAAACCATATTGCCTATCAGTGATGACATTATGTTTGTGAAAAAAATCCAACAGTCCTTTTTTACCACCTCTTCAAATATTTTTGCTAAGTTGTTTATAACAGATATTGGTCTATAATTACTATAATTACGACAGTAAACTCAAGAACTGCTCATTCAAGGGCTCCTATCAGGCTTTGTCAGCTTCGTTTTTCATTGATATTCTCGGTATCTGCCGTGGAATCTGTCGATGTCATACAATGTATTCAACAAACACTTTATTGTGAGATTTTCACTAAGCAGTTTTACAAAAACGCAACACGTGTTTCGCCATACAATGTCTTCTTCGGGCGTGTCTTTACTAAGTTTATTATACATATTCAATACTCAATATACCTAATTTTACAATTTGGAGTACCTACATTTCAAGTACCCACCTGAGTTTTACCTGAGTTTGTAATGAATTAAATTACCTATGAAGTAACGGTTTCCACATTTGAAAAAGTATTTAATAATAATAGTAATAGTAATAACTCCCCGTAACTAAAGTTATTTAATTCTAATTGATAATCCAGTAAATTATCCAAATTCTTGAATCTATTGATTTCTAAACATTCTAGAAGACTGAGTTGTTTCAAACTTTTCTCTTCTGAATGTAACACGTCTTATTGATGATTGCACTCATGTACTTCTGCTAAGAGATGGTTTACAAATGTGGAATCGGTCTTTCTATTCACAGAACTACTTCTATGCTCGTTAGTTCTTTGGGGAAATGTTCTCCCTGTTTGGCCAATAAATATACAGTTTCAGGCAAGAGCCACAAGTCAGCTCATATAGAAGGTGTTTCGTAGAGGAATATATACATGCTAATTTATATTCAGACTCATCCTTAAAGTACAGATTAGTCCAATATGTTTGAGCCTAGCACCTCTGATGGGACCTAACGTAGGTCAAGATAAAGCTGTCTAGTATCGGAAGATTTTTTTTGTTTTTGGTGTCTGATTCCAGACAGTTGTCTTGTAGTGAAAGCTGCAGAAAAACACAGGAGATAAATCCCTTTTGGCGGTTTGAATATAGGCTCCACTTTGTAATAGTATTCCATTGGAAGCATGGTTTATTTATGGTTTGAAATTTCCATGGTGTGGTTCGCACAAGGGCATATGTCCATGCAAACTGATAGTATATAGATGATCGAAGAGTTTTTTGTGAATATGTCATGAAATTTTGTGGCGATTATGTAACAACTCACATTTCGATTGAAAATACCTTTCATTTCTAGTTAGAACTAGCATAAGGGGATCATCCAATTCGGTTCAAGTTTTTTACTAAGAATCTAGCAATAATGAATTTTCAAGATTCCAACCTACTTAAAATTGCAAGTTCAACTGAAACCATATACAGCAAAGCAATCTAGTGATAACTAACCATTAAAAAATCAGGTAGTATCTAATTCGAATTTTCATCGGGTAATTGATGATGACTAGAAGAGATGATGATGAGAAGAGAAAAAACGATATGCTATTTCTAATTGTCAATAATGATTGGATAAAATTTGGGAAAAAAAATGACCAAAATAAAGCAATTATTTTTGTGAAATATAAAAGGAAACACTCTTTTGAGCAGTCATAACTGACAGCTGATACGATACTAATGACTTCTCAAAATAAAATTAGTAATTTCACGAATCTATATCTTCAACATTATACTCATTATCGTCAAAATATTTTCAGAAAGATGAGATATCTCAAATGATCACAGTAAGAACGATGAACAAAAATGATGAATAATATACAAAACAAAAGAAATTCTGCTCATATCAGTATAATATTGAACTGGAATACCAGAAGCATTTTTCGAACCCGTTTCATGTTTTTTCTGTCATCGCATGGCTGCAGCTTGTTATTAGTAGATAAAAATGACTTCATCGAATACGAATGCGATCCTCAACTATTAAATTGGTTCATTACAAAAAAAAACAATGCACTTGCAACATTTTCATAACGCATGTGGCACCAGTTCGTGCGACCACTTGGATTCATCTTGTCGCACGACATTTTTTATTTTGCGATCACCCCTGAGATATTGAGTCGAATTTCAAGGTGTGTAGATCAATTATATTGTGCATAAAAGGTATGACTTAACTAACGTTTTCATCTAATATCGTATATTCCTATTACCATTTTATATAAGGTCAATTTTTAACACTGGATCAGTTCGTCTTTTGGTGAAAACAATGAAACAATAGTTTCTCAATTCATTGCGTTCGGACAGACAGATAAACAGACGTGTGGATGAGAATTCCCCACTCTTTTCGCAAAGTTGGTGGAAGATACCTGATGACTGTTTTCAAGAGTATCTAATCAAAAGCTTGATATATCTTTATTTCACCATGAAACTGTATACCTAGGTCTTTCACTTTAGTTAGCAGTGAATTTTTCACCATTGATAGTATGAAGCCGCTATTTTACTAGGATTTCAATTCAAGATAGATTTGATAGAAACATTGCTTATTGTAGTGAGGTTTACAATTCAGTTTGGCTAGCGACTCATAGATGCTGTTTGGTGATCAGGCTACTTGCGTAAGAGGGTTGACTATATGCTTGGAACAGAATGGGCCAAAAACGCTACCCTGTGGTACTACAGCTACAGTGGTATACCTCTCAACTATCTTTAACACATCTATTTGAGAGTTGCACATGTTTCATCTGCAATTGATAATGTTTCAGTTTAACAATCAGCATAGATACTAATACTGACATATCTCAACAAATATCACCATCTGCAGGTTACTCATTCATTGGCTGACACTGTACCTTATGAGAATGTATATTAATTCCATCAAGGAACATGACAGACTATCACTTATCGAGAATTGAATAAAGTAAGGTATATCAACTTACCGATTCAATTGATAGTGAGTGAAGCTTTGTCGGTTGTTGATACTGAATGAATATTTAATGGAGCCAACATTGTACTAGAAATTGCAGAAATTGGAAATATGGTGCACTCGAATCGAGGGTTCATGAAATTTTTATTACTCTCGAGAATTGGATTTCGAAGAGAATGAATAAACGAGAAAAGGGTAAGAAACAGACAACTGTGTCAATGTTTGATAAAGATAGTGGTTTTTTCGAATTGATATTCAATAAAATCAGAGCCATAGTTTTGACTCACTATTTCTTGAAAAAATACGAAATTCAGTGTTATTCAGTATGAAGTATTTCCACTTCATAAGCCATTGAAGATAAGCAAGGATGGAATAAAAATGAAAATGGGTGTGGCATATGAAATGTTCAAACTACTCTTATGTTAGGTAAGGTTAGGTTAGGTCCCAGTGAGTGGATCTATTCGACCCTCCACCACAACCCGCAAGGTTTTATTGTGGCTCACACCTATTCACACTCGACCAAACTTAACGAAGCCGATTAGTTTGTATGATGAGTGGTCTTTCAGGTCAGATGGTAAGAGTACGGCTCTGCATGCCGAACTCTAAAAACCTGATTCTGTCCTCAGCGAGGCAGGCACAAAGTATGTGCTCTGCTGTTTCATCATTTTCCAAACAGAGGCGACACACACTGTCTTCCGACAGTCAAAGTCTCTGGATATGATGATTCAGATAACAGTGACCCGTAAGAAGGTCTGGTGGACATCGTTGTTCGTCCCTACTGTTGCCCAACAATTGTTTGGTATCAAGCTTCGAAGGATGAATAAATGCCTTGGAGTGAGCCAATCCTGAAAAATTCTGCCAGAAGTACATACTTCTTCTTGCTATCCAGGTGTTCAATCTTCGTTTGGCAAGGCCTAAAGCGATGCCATAGACAGGTCCAATGAAGTGACTTGAAGCACCCTCCTTTGCAAGGGAGTCAGCAGCCTCATTGCCTTTCAGGACAGTATGACCAGGAATCCTCCTATCGAGGCGAGTCGTTTTTGTCAATTTGATACCAATTTAAACGTTACCTATTCGGTAGGAGCCAAGAGCTTCCAACGCGGCTTGACTATCCGAGAATATCTCTATTGACTTGTGTATGAGGTTGGATTCTTTCAATCTCTCCTCACACAATTTGATAGCGTTAATTTCCGCTTGTAATACAGTCGCAAAGGTTCCTAGGTGGGTTGATATCTCTACGACCGAAAACACCTGCAGCAGAACCGGAAGGTGTTTTTGATCCATCTGTGAACCAACAACTATCTGCCCTTGATTTTTCACGATAATTTTGTCAAACTACTGTTACGTACAATAATTTCAAAAATACGTGCTACAAATGCTATCTCGATTTTATTGAGAATGACATTTCTAGTATAGTCAATTTCTTTTGAGACCGTTATCAATTTGAGAAAGAATTACTCAACTCCTGAATATTACTGGAGTTTCTTTCAATACCAAACCGTTACACCTTGACACGTGTTTTGATCACCAAGTGATCATCTTCAAGAGGAAGTTTGATCTTCCAAACCTCCATTTAAACACCAAGTGATGGTCACTTGGTGATCGAAACACGTGTCGAGGTGTTAAAATAATGGTTAGTTGTGAACACAGTGAACTCCAGTTATATTAATTACCACAAAGAAGGTTCCAAACAGTGCATCACAAGTACTCAACTCCTAGTTGTAAGGAAGTCATTAATATTTTCTCTACCAGTAAACAAGATATAGTTAATTTCTTTGCCACCTTATGAATTATTCAATAATGAATGATTAACTGTTGAATCAGTTTATGGGAAATAGCCCAGTGAGTTGTTCTGAGGGTATTGGCTACCGGTGGGAAGGTACCCGGTTGGGTTGGAGTGGTTTGTTCCACTCATTCAGTCGCCAGTAGTTCACGTTGCGATAGATTCTCACTGGCTATCGACCCCAACACGTACAGGGAATCACACGTTGAAAGGTGAAACCTCGTTAATCCTCAGCTGGTACAAATTTCCAGTTTTGAGGATTGTCGTTCATAAGGAGGCAACAGCTGGTTAACGGAAACACAGATTTTTGAATTCTTCCATTTTTGGTGATTTAGCTGTCTATAATACTCTGAAGAAAACTGGGGATTCACTCAACTTCAATGGTCATCCAAATTTAGCTCTACTACAATTATAGATTAAGAAATTCCGGTAAACAGTTATCATTAATGTTATGCAAGTATCGCATTATTTTTTATTTATTCTTTTCTGAAATATGCGTATAGTGTGGTCACATTACTATCAGTGCAACATACAAAATTCTCACAAAAAATTCAGGTTCTATTTTTATGCTATGTGTGGAGTCGACTATCACTCTACAATGGATATCTTTTCTGTAGCCCATTCTGATTCGTTGTCAGTTTAGGGATGGATTGAATATTATGTTAGTCATTAAAAGATCAAATATATTGGTCCAGGTTCTGTATTTGCTTTCAAAATTCACAACACTACAAAGTTTGTTTCCTACTGTAACATTGATTTAGAATGAAAATACTGCTGTTAGGATACTAGTCTCTTTGGGATCTGATAACATTTTGTGTTCACACCTTGTTTGTTTCTTCTAAACGATCTTATTTTTTCCATCCAGTTGAGTCATATCCTCAAGATAGTACACCAAAAACAACATCGATAGAAATTTTCGTCCAGATTGTTGATAACGGTGAGTAGTGATATTCTGGTGAATTTTATCACCTGTGATCAGTTTATGATACGGAATGTTTGTAGGTATCTCGGAAATGGAAAAACGAATTTTGTCGTTGTCAATGTATTGTTTGTTACGTAAATGATATAGCAAATGTGAAAATATAGCAAAAATGAGTGTAGACTCCTAAATAGTTAATGTTAATAATCTAAAATTATAGTACTACAGTCCTTTTTGTGAAAAATGAGTTCATGAAAACGAAACCGAATGTTTTTCAACTGAATTTTCGCAGTTTAAATTTACATTTTTTCAATTTAGGACATTTTGCATGAAATGATCAAGAACAAGAGCTTGAAAAGTGAAAAATGTTATGTAAAAAATAGAGTCACTAACATAATTATCGACATCCGAGAATTTTTTTAGATATATTTCTGATGTGTAGAATGGTGTAATCAGTGATTTTAATAAGTATGTGGTATTTCATCCACAAACTGCTGAAACATAACTTAATATTACAAACTCCAACAGCTATATTCAAATTTTGGAGATTCGTGTATTCAAATCTGTTTTCTCCATAAATCAAAATACATCACAAAATTAAACTAAATAAACGTCGATACTATCGATGAGCCGGGCTTTTCAATATCGCCTTATTTGCTCATCCTATTCCTATATGTTTTCATTCGTTTTCTATTTCCAGCGAGACGTGTCAATATCATTACCAATAGCGTGCAATAAAATGAATTCAAACTGATTGATGACAATTTGATGCAATAGTAAAGAAGTGTAAAGAGAACGGATACGATGTTTTTGGTAGTTCCGTCAAAGGCAATATTCGAAATATTTTTTTCATACAGATTGAATAGCAGATATAGAATAATTGATATTATTATAACAATATGTATATAATATATGATACACAACGAATAATTACACATGCGTCATCAATAAAAAACGTACGCGAAAAAAAAATTTTTTGTAGACAAATTTCTTCATACAGTTTGAAATCAGTTACCTTTCAAACTGGGGACAGAATCATTCATATTTTCATAACAATATGTATATAATATATACACAACGAGTCATTACACAATCATCATCAATTAAAAACATACTTTCGTAATTTTTTCCTTCTTACAGTTCAAAATCAGTGATTTTTCAAAACGGAGACAGAATCATTCATATGGTTATAACAATATGTAGATAATATATACAAAACGAGTCATTACACAAGTATCATCAATAAGAAACGTACGCGAAAAAAACATACTTTGAAATCAGTAACCTGTCAAAGCAGGGACAGAACCATTCATTTTGTTTCAACAATATGTATAAAATATATACGCAACGAGTCAATATACATGCGTCATCAAAAAAAAAAACGTACGCGAAAATAAACATACTTTCATGTAGCATCCTATTTTTATTTTGTTTGGATGATAGACAACCGAAGAGATCAATCAAATTTAGCAATTGCTGACGTATTACCATAGTTTGACAGTTCTTTCGTTTATATGGTTTGAAGTCTTCAATATTACAGCTGTGGTTTTTAACAATTCATAAAATTGAAGATCATCCAAGGACATGAGATGTAATTCAGATCGATTCCTATTCCATTGGAGTAACTCATTTCGCGATTTCTTATTAAATTTTAACGAAAGTTACGCAGTTGACGCATTTTGTTCATGAAGAAGGCAGTCATTTCTGAAGACATATGAAGTTATAGAAGAGTTCCGAACTTTCGATAGCACTTCAAAGCATTCCAGAACATCCCGAATTATTCTGGATTGGTCTAGAATACTTGGAAACATCTTGGAACATATCATAGTGTGGTAGTCCACCTATCCGTCATTCAAAACTAGGTTTACGTTCTTTAGAATCTTCTACAATAGTGGACAAGGGGTTATTCTGAATAATTAAATCTCTACAATGAAACAAATTAGTTGTGGAGTCCCACAGGGGTCTATTCTGGGACCAATCCTTTATACAATATACACTGTCTTCTTTAGCAGTCTTATACTCCATGGGCACTTGCAAATGTATGCAGATGATACCCAGTTAATTTATTCCTTTCACCACACTGATATTAGAAATGGCTGCCGGAAAATTAATGAGGATCTCAATAGAATCCACAAAGTTTCCAAAGATCATTGTCTTTTGCTGAACCCTAGTAAATGTAAAGCAATGGTTTTCGGTCGGAAAAACGATGGACTTTTCTTTCAGGAAAGTAAAATTACCATCAAAATTAATGATATTCCTATCGAATATTGCGATGTTGTGAAGAATTTAGGTCTCTGGATGGACTACTCACTGCGATTCGATAAACATATCTCGTAATGCATTAGGAAAAGCATCTGGAAGCTCAAAACACTATACGGGAATCGTGCCTCGCTGAACAAAAATATCAAAAAAATGCTCTCCGAATCTCTCGTGCTTCCAACGTTCTCGCATTGCGATACTGTATGTGGTCCTTGTCTCACTGCAGCTAATGCACAGAAGATACAGAGGATACAAAACTACTGCCTTCGATTCATTTATGGTGTTCGTAGGCGTCTGCCTATCACCCATAGATTAAAAGAAGTTGGATGGTCGAGTATATCATAAAATGATTTTTTTTATAATATCTTTTTTTTCTGTTATTTTGAACATGCATGGTTTTTGTTCTAGATAATACTTACGGTTAATGATTAGAATATGGAACTCTTGTAAATGGTTGAGACTTTTTAGTGCTCTAGTTATATATGTGTATATGGGTGTATATGTGTGTATATATATGTGAGTATTTTTTGTTTTTGATTTTTTTTAAAAATATTTTTAAAATATTTCTTTTCCTATATTGTTTAGAATACCTACAGGTTAAGTGGAAGACCATCTGTGAGCATATCTATGCTCACGATGAACTTCGCTTTTTCAGCGCGCATCTCTTATGTATATATATGTATTTATATATGTATATATATTTTTTTATATTTCTTTTTTTGTTCTCTCTTTTCACTGATATATCTGCTGCTGAATAAAGATTATTATTATTATTATTACATGAACCGTTATTTTCTCAAATCACTTCCTCTACTAGAAGAAACTGTATAACAATCATTCCGGTAGTTTTTGAGTTCATCGCGTTCAAAAATACATACAGTCAGACATAAACGTCAGGGGAAAATTGATGGATGTAGCCGTTACTACGTGGTAGGAAATCATAATGAAGAAAAGAGAATTGAAACTTACTGTGTTTTTCACCACCTTTATATTATAACTAACGTTACTGCAGTTTCGTCCTATAAGCACATTTTCAAACTTATACATCAAATGTTCAATGTAAAAGTTTCAAAATATTCTTTTCAGAGGAAACTGCAGTGACGTTAGTTACGAATAAAAGAAATAAATCAAAAGTTCAATGTATAACGTATTCTAAAAACACTTTATTGTGTGATTTTCACTAGATACTTTTACAAAAACGCAACACGTGTTTCGCCATACAATGCCTTCCTTGGGCGTGTCTTAATCTTAAAATTAATTAAGACACGCGTGTCTTAATCTTAAAATTAATTAAGACACGCCCGAGGAAGCCATTGTATGGCGAAACACGTGTTGCGTTTTTGTAAAACTATCTAGTGAAAATCACACAATAAAGTGTTTTTAGAATACGTTAGTTTTGGATTTTCATCCAGTATCGGCCGATTCCATCATACATTACTTAATGTATAAGTTTGAAAATGCCCTTATAGGACAAAACTGCAGTAACGTTAGTTACAAATGAAAGTGGTGAAAACAAAAATTTCTTCATTACAAACAATTGAGTTTTTCACATCAATATCACAAATATTGTTTGAAAAATATCAATACTATTGTCCTCACTTGAAAAGTTTTCTGATTTTGAAGAATATAAGACATAAGGAGTTTTAAAAAAATTTATCAAAATCAGAGCTATTGAAAATTTCATCGATGACACTCTCGGTAATATCTGGAATATAAGAATGAGTCGCCACGAAGCGAGGAATAGAAATATTTCGGAAACTATTCCCTCGGAACGGATGGATACGTTGAATGCACGGGAAAGACAACGCACTCTAGATAATGGAGCTTTTATAACAACTTGCCAAATTAATATCAATGAAGGGAGTTATTAATCACAGCGCCATTCTCGATAGTTGCTTTCATCTTCCGGACAATTGCTGCCGGAGCGTGGAGAATGAATCGGAGGAGAGATTGTGAAAGTGTTTTCGAGAATGAACATAGAGTTTTTGCGAGAAAACAAACATGATTCGATAAAACTTGACGCTTGGTTTTCATCGACGAAACAGATGAATCTCACCAAAACTGAACGCTATGTTTAGCCTGAAGATACAGTATTTTCCTAATAACACCAGGATAAGCAGAATTATTTTGGAGATGCCGATTTTGTTTTCTCTCATTTATAGAGAATAAGGTCATACGTGAAGTGTCAAAAAATATTGAATGTGAATGTTCAAATTTCGCGGGTTACGTACATTCTTTTAGCAATTTTTTCAATTTCTCATGTTGGTACACTCATCTCAAACATTTGTTCAATGTTTCAGCTGTTCGCCATGTTCGGTTCATTGGTGACAGACATGAAAGCTTGTGTTTTACGTGTTCGGTGATTTTGTGCTATCGAAAGAAATAAAACAAAGAATTTCCATCAAATTTTGTGTAAAAATGATATTGAGTACTCAGAAACACTTGAAACGTTGACAGTGACATACGATAATAATAATAATATTTGGATAAAATTCAACATTATATCTTATAAACTATGTAGAACAAATAAACAAGGAGAGAAACCGCAAAGCCATTGGCTGTCCGCGGTGAGGGTGGTTTATTAATAGTTATTTTATTCCTTAAGTATTTTAAATTAAAATTATGAAATACAATGTAGGTTGCAAATTTTTAACATAGATAAAATTGATGCAGTAAAATTTGTAAAACAAGATAAAAATATAACAATAGTAAATATAAATCATTACAATACTAAAAGCATATTATAGATCATTAAATTGAAAGAGTACTATAGAATTAGTAATAATGTTTAGTTACCAAGTGCATGGATATGGTGAAGTTTACAGAATAAACCTACAGTAAACAAACATGAATCCCACAGAAACTCGAGGTTGTACATGGGAATCCGGTGAGTACACATGTATCATAGCCATAAAATGCAATTTCCATGTCAGTTGGCAATTAAATAATTATTCCTTTTACATATGTATACCTTAATTGATGAATTTATTTGATAACACGAATTTAAATCTAATGTATATTTCTCATTTACAATTCAGGAAATCATGTACATTATTTCTCTGCGAACTGAATATATATTGTTTTATCCTTTTTTTGATGACACTGATAGAATCCGTCATGATCATTTCTTTTTTCAAGTTTTCAGGAACATGGTTGAATACCCTTTGGCATAAGTAATAGTGATTTCTCTGGCCAAGATTCCTTTTAGTTGCAGTTGTTTTCGTATACAAATTTGATTTTTGTCTAGTTTGGTAAGTGTGGTCTAATTTTTGTATTATGTTATTTTTGTTTTTGTAGGTATGTAACATAATGTTGAAAAAGTGGAGTTGCCTCAAGTCATAAATCTTTGTTTCAGTAAATAGTCTTTCAGATGGGTAATTCCTCACTTTTTTATGGATGATTTTAAGGAAGTATTTTTGCAAAATTATTAACTGTTTCAGGTGTACTTCTAAGGCACTTCCCCAAACCAGGATGATTATACTCTTTGTAAAGAAATTGTTTATAAGTTTTTTACATTGGTCTAGATCTAGAAGATGTGAATGACGACGCTCGTCCTGAGCATCGCTCAGAAATTGTTGTATGACGTCAACGGCGATTCAGATTTACTCAAAAGGGTCATAACAGGTGACGATTCATGAGTATATCGTTATGATATCTAAACCAAATTCCAACGCCAAGATCGATGAAATATGTTTTGCTGACTTGATTACCGTTGTGTCAGCAGTTTTGCGCCGCTTGCGGAAACCAATACGAAAAAAACGTCTGTCATTGTGCTGCTCACATGCTTTTTTGTGAACACTGTAATCATGCCTCAGCCACCGTATTCACCAGATTTGCTCCCCTGCAACTTTTTCCTGCTATGAAGATTGAAGAGACCCATGGAGGGACGGTGTTTTGCGACGATTGAGGAGATCGCTGGGAGGACATACCAAAAAGAGCATGTCAGAACTGCTTCAAGAATTAGTGAATTACACAAGTGAATTATATCTGAGGGGAACCACTTTCAAAACAGAAATTGATGAATGAATGAATATTTTTTCGGAGAAATTAAAATTCAACCCATTTCTTTAGCAGGTCGGTCGGTAGCCAAGCGGTTCAGCGAGGGTGCTTTGTACATTTACTCGAATTGACTGAAGTGTTGGTCGGTGGTTTAAGCCCTAGTCTGAACGATCGATCTTCACTTGCTACCGTCCAATCCGTGTTAGGAATCACACGTTAAAAGGTAAGACCTCGTTAATCCTTAGCTCGCACAAGTTTCTATTTTTGAGGGTTGTCGTTCGTAGGGGTGCGACAGCTGGTTAACGGAAAAACAGATTTTAAACAGACAGATTTTAAACAGACAGACAGCGTATATCACGATTGGAGGATGCTAATATTGCACTGGATGAATGTTTCAGAAAAGTGTGCAATACACTTGAGAAAAACGGTTTCTTTTTTTCATTAGAATCGGTCCCATAGATATCCTAAATGAAATATTTTCGTAATAATGAATCACATCGAAACTAAGGCTGAGTTTCGTGAGTATGATTCCATGAAGCCGTCAAAAACTCTCGCTGGCTCAATATGGAAAACTGCATGATTCATCATTTGGGTTGTTTTTGTCATGACTTGATTACTCTTCCTCACTCACCCCTATTGATACTAAAACTAATTATGTGTGATAATATCCACAAATTAACATTAAAATTGAGAACAAATTAACTACGCCACGACATCGCACTGTACATTTTCACAAATAATTTCTTTTCGCAGCTGTACCCTGCAATTCATTGCCTATGCATTTGGTGAGATTCAATGTAAGGAAATTCAAATAATGAGTGATTTCTATGCTGGTATCTCTCTGGCAACACTAATTTCAACAGATCACGCGTGAATTGTGTCATTGTCAAACTTGTTCAGTTTGGTCTATAATTTAGCCATGAATCGACGCTTGCAAATTATTGAATTTCATTATCAAAATTCATGATCGGTGAAGAAAGTGCATCGTGCACTTCTTCCAATTTATGGGCAGTTTTGTCGGCCTACTGAGGGAGCTATTGGGAAGCTTGTGAGTAAATTTCGAACCCAGTTTACATTATTGGATATTAAACCCAAAAAACGAAAAAAATATTGCGGCTATATCCGCCAGTGATCCTGATGACCGTAAAATATCGATTCGCCGCTATTCGCAGCAATTGGGCCTCTGTTACTCCACTACGTGGAAAATTTTGCGAAAGGATTTGGGTGTGAAACCTCATAAGATACAGCTGGTGCAAGAATTGAAGCCACACGACCTCCCACAACGGGCCGTACTTCTTCAAAGACGACAAAGGGCTGGAACGTTACTGTGAATGGCGAGCGCTACCGTGTGATGATTGACAACTTTTTGTTGCCCAAAATGGAAGAATTGGACATGCCTGACATGTGGTTTCAACAGGACGGTGCCACATGCCACACGGCACGCGAAACAATGGCCCAATTAAGAGCCGCCTTCGATGAACAGTTTATCTCACGTTTGGGACCCGTCAATTGGCCGCCTAGATCGTGTGATTTAACGCTTTTGGATTATTTCTTGTGGGGTCTTGTTGAGGGTCATGTCTACAGGGATAAACCAGCAACGACTGACGCTCTGGAAGCCAATATTGAAGCATTTATACGTGAAATGCCGGTGGATATGTTACAGAGTGTGCCCTTGCGTATGGGCCATCTAAACATTAAATTATATTGATCGTTTTATCGATTTCAATAAAGATTTCATCATTTTATTCAAATTTTTTCTGTTGTTTTGAAAATTAAATCCAATATCTATCTCTTAAAAAATCACCCATTACAAGTATATCTGTGATATTCAATAATATCAATGTTTGCTTACTGGGAAACTCAATAATCAATGAAGCAACAGATTAACACTTCTTACACCTCTTCAGGGAATAATTACCAATTTACAGTATCATTTATATTTCTCTTGTCATAGTATCATCACCGTTTTTTTTTTCACTTTCAGTATGTTCACGTTCATTATGAAGTGGTGCTTGTTAGTTGAGTTTGAATAGCTCTGAGCTAGACTTCTCCAGTGAGTAACTGTCCTGTAACTTTTTTTTTCATTTGTCTTTGTATTTTTTTGTATTTTAAATAAAGCCGATAATCATTATTATCATAAATCAACTCATGACGAATAATGTCTTAGAGAGTTCTAGTAGTTGAACCCCATAACAAATCAATTTTCTCTACGATTATATATTATTCCAGCCTGAAACTCTGATTTCTCCAAAAAGTTCGATATCACTTCGTCATTCATCAATTGACACCAAAAAAAGAAGATTCAGAATAGCTGGTATTATGTCTCACAATGATTCAGTTCGTAACACTCCTCAGAATATTGTTAACTCATTTTCTCTTCTTTTCCAGTATTTCATTGAGTATCAGGAATATAAACTTTCGAAAGTAAATGAGCTATGTGAGCTATCATTGAAGATGAAATCAACTACAAAACCAACAACCCTCTAAGAAGATTGATATCTCTAATCACTTCAATAAGCATGGGGAGTTGAATTACACGTCATTGAAAGGAGACATAGATTTTTTGCTCAGCTTTTGCAAAATGATACTTCCGCTAAGAGAATACTGAACGTTTTCAAAAAAATACAAATATCAAATAAGTAAATATATTTATATTGCGGTGACAATTCATAATATACATTGATGATTCGTCCTCACAGTCTTTCAATGGGTGGGAAGAGTGTGATACATTCTGTAAAAAATCTAAAGACCCAAGTCGGGTAACCGAAGAGGCCTCGGAAATGCATCTTTCCGTCCTATACTGTTTGAAGAATTTTGCTCATTCTGTAGGTGATATGGAGAAACACAGTCTAGTTCCATTTATTCCTTTCCAAAGTAATAAGAATTACTTCATCGATGAATCAGTGAGAGCTGGGTCGCCAGCATTCTGGAAGAAGTATAGGTACTTATCGTCTGTTGAATTTTTGGGACAAAATAGGATTAAGAAGGAAATTTCCAGAAATAGCAGCCTTTTTGATTCAATCATGATAGTATAAGATCCCGATATAAAACGACCTTCACCGAACTGGTTAATGGATAAAAAGTATTTCAAGTCAAATTAAATATATCGTTAAGTATATTGGAAATGGGTTGCCTGAACAATTTCAGTCCAGAATATGATTTTTTTAAATGGATAGAAAAAATATTTTTCATTTCTTTTTTATCTTAGTTAGAAAAGTACGTAAAATTTAGGCGTCTAGACCAGAATACCCCCTTAAATGAAAATCGAAAACATTAAAATTGAAGAATAAACAGTTTTTAAAAGTTTCATCATTAAAATCGATTACACCTTCATCTGAATTACACAAAAAACACTTTTTGACCATTTTTTACAGTAATAAAAAGTAGCACGTTTTTTCGATTCTAACTATATAGACGATCTACTCCAAAATGATGCACAGTATTTATGAGCCTATCGCTATCCTTTTCATTTCCACAGGCAACTAGCATGCGCATTCTCTTTCTCACAATGGAGAAACTATACACAGCTGCTATGCTGTATCCTTCTCCATCGCATAGGCTGGCTTGTTTCAAATTCGACAACCGGGATTCTGGACTGATTTTTCGCAGACAACCCTAAACCACCGTGTTCAGAAAATAATAATCTTTATTTTGATGTAATTTTGATGTATTAACCAGACCGGTGCAAGTTACTACTATTGATTTACCTGTTTATACCTGGCAACCCAAGAGTTGGGACAGGAAAAAATTAGGCAACCCAATGTGAAATCACTCCAGCAAGAACATGAAATTCATACAAAAACGTATAGATCAATTAAAGATGAAGCCTGCATGAGCCTGATGGCAGCACTGCTATGGCTTTTTTCTGACACGATCGATTTTATTGGTGAACAGACGATCAGTTCTATTTCAAAATCAAAGCGGTACAATCCCAATCATTGAATCTTCCCAAACAGTCCTAGAGTTTGAGGTTCGTAGTTTTTTTATCACGTTATTCTTGATTATCGAGATAAACCTTCCCAAACTAATCCCGCATTTCTCTTCAGAATTTTCATCAACACAATGGGTTTCTTCTTCATTCTCTTTACATAACACAATTGGCCCCAAACGAAGCAAATATGAATCAAATCTAAAAGTGAAATATCGTCCACATACCCTCTTAATGTAATTGCATTCATTGGGTGTGTTTTTCAATGACTCTAGTTCAGATATACATCGAAAGCCACCACCATTCCAGCGTATACTGTGATTTATCGATCAGATTCCGATATCCATTGGAATTTAATATGGATGACAAAATTGAATTATTATAAGTGACGTTGAATAAACTGGTTATACATTTTTCTAGTTTATCAAAATGTGAAATGTAATACAACATCGATATTTTAGGAATTCCTTATAAGTTATGTGAAATCAAATATGCTCCTTATAGAGAATTTTAAAACTCCAAACAAGTTTTATAACACACAGGTTGATAAACTACGGTATGTTATTTGCTATTTGACATTCAATAGATGTTTCCAAAGTTCTGAATAGAAACGATTCTTCTAATTCACCTGTTCACCTTTTCTTATTCAACTTTTCTATTCAACTATGAAGGTACGTAAGTTTTCCGTCGTCTTTTTTTTTCTATTACATACATTTGAGTGTTTTGTGACTCTCGATAAAGCTGCTAATGTGAAAATACTGTTACAATTTCCAAAGAATCTTCACCTCTTCGAGAACGTTTAACATTTTAAGAAGTGATTTAATACAGCCGTCGGCTAATTCAATCAATTACATTCTATATCGAGAAAAATATTTCTATTTATGTTTATCAAGAATGCAAACTGAATAAAGGAAAGCGTTTTATGAACAACTCACTGTTGTTCAAAAAATACTTTCGAAACAAATACTATAAAAGTATTTAATTCGAAAGTATTTTTCTTTCGTGTAATTGCATGTTTAAATGGAAGGAGTTGTTTCGAGAAGGCTTTTTCTTCCAGTTTGTGTCTGAAAGTTACTTCCTCGCATGTTCTACACACCTTTGTATAGCATTATTTTTTGAAGTTCCTTCCTTCCTTTTTAGGAAGACTTCCATATTTTTTTTTATCAAAATGGGGAAGTAGAGAGCCCAAAAAATGAAACTCTCCTAAAAATATACCTCTTGTGATTAAAAAAAAAAGCTACAACTATTTAGTTTAGACACATTTCATTTCGTTTCAAGTAGGTACTCATTGTTAACGCTTTTATGATTAGAGATAGAACTCGGACACCGTGTTAGGAATCACACGTTAAAAGGTAAGACCTCGTTAGTCCTTAGCTCGCACAAGTTCCTCAACTTCTGAGAGTTGTCGTTCGTATGGGGGCGACAGCTGATTAACGGAAAAACAGATTTTTTTTAAACATGTGGCTGACCCTTTTGACTGTGTTTATAGTCCAGACCAGTGGTGATTTTTCAAGAGTTACTGGGAACACATGGTATTTAGCCGATGCAAGCATTCATTCTGTTCTGAAATTTCGGCCGAGAACTATTTCTTATTCGAGTTTTTTCGCCGAAAACTAAACCCACTCTACAGTATCCTTGCTGATCGAGAGAGGACTTAGCGTTAGTTCCTCGAGGTTACCCTGTATTTTTTTTTGTGTTATGTTTGTCATTGTGTTTTGTGTTGATGAATTATGTCGTTAAGTACGCTGAAAAATGATTCACCTATCACCAGACCCGACAAGCTCATGTAGTTACTACGAAATCAAATCGATCTGGATGATTAACCACTGTCGAAAAAAGCGTCAATTATGTGTTTGTTACTGATTGAGTAAGTAGCTAAGCCGAGATTTTCACTGTCATTATTTTTCGGATTTGAAGGCCGTCGATTTCTGGAATTTCTGGCATTTCGCTGTCTTGAGTGGCTAGCTTCTTCGGAGTTTTAAGCTTGTCACCCACTTGTCCGGCACAGCACAGTACGGCGCCTGATGGCGACGGGTAGTAGCATCGCCCACTTGTCCAGCTACAACCGGCATACTGAAGGTGCTGTTTGTTCAATTTTAAGGAAATTACAGTTGACATCGAGCGGTGACAGAAGCATGTCTATCACTAGTAGTTCTGACGAAGAAGTCGTCAGAACTGCTAGTGAATTTAGAAGAAAATAGTCACGAAAAAGAATGTTGTAGGTCCATCCCATTAATCAAAAGAGGGCAAATCTGGGAGAGTTTCATCATCTTTTCAACGACCTGAAAGAAGACGAGGAGACATTTTTTCAGTATTCCTGGATACACTTCAGGCAAATTTACAGAACTTCTAGATATTTCAGAGCCTGCCTCAACAAGCAGAGGGTACCATTTTCATAGGTACCCTCTGACACTGTGCTGATGTCAACTGATGGAATAGCAAAACAGAGAAACAGAAACTTTCCAGGAACGTTTGGACAAGTTGATGCTGGCAAGCGCTGGCAAGCGCTGGCCGACGACGCGCTCACTTGGCCAGTCCGTCTCAGAACGTACCGTTATTTGCCGGACAGGATCGGAGAGCTGGAATCCTTTCCGGCGGCTCTTGGCTGTGTCATGTCGGGCTAGTGGATATCACGACTGCGTAAAGCGTATTTATGTTGACTCAGGTAGTTTGGTGTGGTAATAACTGTATCTGTATTATATAAATTATCAATAACATTCGTTGATCCTTTTCTACCTGCCGTCATGATGTTTGTTATTCTTGAACTTTTTAGAATGGGATTCCATATTCGGTTGAGGTTCACAGCTTTTTCTTTTCTGTTGAAATGATCCGTGTGTTTGTGGATCTCTATTGCCTCACATACAAGTCGGCTATGTTTTTCCTGGTTGCGGACAATGAGTTTCGTGTTTTCAAACAAAACCCTGTGGTTTCCTGCACTGAGGTCGTGTTCTGTCACAGCGGACTTGTCCGTTTGGCCTAATCTGCGGTTTCTTTCATGCTCCTTTAGCGATGTTTCTATAGATCTTTTGGTGGTTCTGATATTTACCTTTCCAAGAGTGCATGGTATGCAATGTGCCCCTGCTGCTGATAGAGGGTCTCTTTTGTCTTTAGCCGACCTGAGGCTCTGTTGTATCTCCTTGGTGGGTTTGCAAACCGTTTAAATATTGTGTTTACCCAAGAGTTTTCCAATTCTGTCTGTGACCCAAGGAATATATGGTAGATACTCACGTGTAACCATATGAGCCTCCTCCCTGTTTTGAACCGTGGAACTCTTCAGATACATGCCTTTATTGATTTCGTGTACAATATATCCATTCGATCTCAAGGTCACTTGAAGATATTCAAGTTTTCCAGTAACTATTCCCACCCTCATTATTCTAAATCTACCTGTTCCACCATATCCAATAATTCATCTGATTATTGTTACATAAATGACTGTTATATGAATATTATACAGGGTGTTCCAACGAAAACTTCATCATTTGAAAGTTCTTTTGTCCCTCTATTACTTCTGTGATTTGTTCATTCGTTATTCAGAAATTAAATGTTGAACGCTGTCGCTCATTTTATTGAGGAAATCAACAAAAGTAATATCAATGTCAACACAATCAACGGATAAAATGTTCCAAATAAACTTCATCTAGTTCCATACAATGAATCAGTCTACTTTCGAAAGCGTTCCTTACATAATTGAAGATGTCCGGAGTCAGAAATCGGCATCACCGAACAATTCTCTGTCGCAGGTCTTCTAAATTTGTAGAATTCATTCAATTAGTGATAAACATTTCGAAACGGACGATAGGGTTAGTTTTCTTTGTCACTGTCACTTCTTCACGAATTATTATTCAGTCAATCTTGTTCACTGTGTTTCAACATGGTTTATTCTACTGAAGAGAGAAAAGAAATTATTGCAACCTAATATCGAAATGATGAATGTGATGAAGCTGCTGCAAGAATTTATAATACGAATCATACAGACCACAACGTGAGCCATCAAGCCATCAATACGTTAAACAGTTAATGGATATGTTTCGAACTTCGAGTTTTCTTCACAACAGAAAACATGAAGTATTCTGTCCTGTCAGAAATGACGAAGTTGAAGTTGCAGAAATAGGACATGTACAACTGGATAATCGACAATCTATCAGAAAAGTAGCTAGAGCATCTGATGTATCATATACTAGTGTTATTCGGATTTTGAGAGCCTACAAAATCCATTCTTTTCAAAATATGGCTAATTCAGGAATTGAACGAAAATGATCCTGATCGTCGACTTCAGTTTTGAGAGGTGTTCAGCGAGAAATTGACCAATAACCCAAACCTATCATACAATTTTATAATGGTGAAGTAAATAGACATAATTGTCGTTACTGGAGCTGGGGATGGTAACACATTCACAAACTTCACAAATATTGAATGTCTGGGCCGGCATTCTTGGTAATCATATTGTTGGACTATTCTTCATTGAAGGTAATCTCAGTGGAGACACATACTTAAATGTATCACAAGATTGTGTAGATCCTATGATTACACAAATTTTAGAAAATGATGGCAATTTAGTAGAAAATGAAATAACATTCCAGCAGGATGATGCACCCCATCCTTTTTTTCTAAAACGTCCAACATTTAATTTCTCAATAACGAATGAACCAATTTGAAAGAAATCAGACAGATAACAGAGAAACAAAAGACCTTTCAAATGATATATCACTCGACTCCCCATGCCGTTGAAAAAAATGGGGAGTAGTGGCTGACCGCAGGGGGGTAAAGTTTCAGGTTTGATTTTCGTATCAGAATTAGTTCCCCTAGAAATAAAAATTGACGTGTTCTCTTGAATTTTCGATTACATGTCCGTTCCTGACTTACAGGGGAGGTCAAGTTTTCGCCCTGTAAAATAATTTGATGTATCAGTAACCGATGAAGCTACCCTGTAGCAAATAGCGTTTCAAATAAACTTCATTGTGAAAATTCATAGTTTTCAAAAATATAATAGTACTTATAAATATTTGATGAAAATTCATCTCACATCAAAGTGTGTTTTCACAGAAAAGTTATATTGTTTGTAGCAGTAGCCACGTCGTTTTATATTCATTACTTTGTTACCTATTTGGGATGCACAAATCAATGACGCATGTGTGGAGATCTATTGACCGTACTCTATATCTCTGTTCTGAAATTTAGTTCCGAACAATACTTCCTGATACGTCTTTCATTAATATTTCACAGAATAGCCTATATTCCCTACAAACTCTAGATTGTACGTTATACTCCTTCCTTTCGGTTGTGTGATTCGTGCCGGACAAAATCGATGGCAGTTCATTTCAGACGGGAAACATTTGGCTCCGTGCCAAAGCTCACCAACAGCATCAAATTTACTGTTAGAGTTTTTCTAGTCAGGAAACGTTTCATTTCATGGTGAAATTCAGGTATCTCATCACACCTGACGTTGAGAACAACTCATTTCTTTGACATTTTCTTCGCGTTATCCAAGTTGTACGAGAAAATCGAGATAGACAATTTGTTCCAAACTAGTTACAAACTTTACGGTGGTATTGAATGATGAAAAAATAACTGTAGTTCATTTAACAAAAAAGATGTGCGGAAAAAATAAAATTGGAGATTCTTCATCTATTTGAACATTGACAATGGAACTTTCAATCAGAATATGTTCCGTGGGTTTATACACGATTTTACGAATTATATACGAATATCTCATGATCGGTCTTGCTCATCCAATTTAATTATCGGAAAAAACCTCTTGGCCGAAGACTCTCTTCACAGAGATGTATAGATAATGTATACAGTGCATTTCTTTAATGTCCCCCTTTTATTTTTTGAACGGGTCAACTCAAAAAATTTAAATTTGTGATAATAAATGTAATGCATGAATACTTCATTTTGAAGTAAAATTGACAGATGAAACTTTCAAGATGGCAACTGGGCACCATCTGGGAAAAAAATAAATAGAAAGGAAGGTCTTGTGACAAATAATTTTGAAGCTTTTGACGAATACTTCACAACCCTAGAATATGAAGTCAATATCTTCACCTACTACAAAATGGCGGAACATTTAATAATTGCCTGAAAACATTGTCATTTAACTACATACTATGAGGTTAGTTCAGAAGATGCTCGAAATGGTAGCCTTGAACTTCTTGACATATGAACAGTCTATCCAATATTTCACGCCGAACGTTTTCGAATACAGTAACGTCAATGTCTCTACAAATATTTATTATTTTCTGCCATATATCAAATATTGAAGCATGTTCAGTTTCGTACACCTTTTGCGTCAAATAGCCCAATAAAAAAAAGTCCAAAGGTGTCAAGTCTGGCGAGCGGGCTGGCCATTATGTAGGACCCCGACGGCCAATCCTTACTTATCTGGAGTAATGTGGTGGTACTCCATCTTGTTGGAATACAGTATCCATATCGAATTCATTAGGATTCGCTTCGACGATTTCAGTGATGAGAAGGTCAACAGTAGTTTCCTGCATATTCCAATACAGTTCCACTGTTGAATTTTGATCAATAAATAGAGGTCCTATAATATGGTTTCCCAATATTCATGGCCCAAAGTTCATTTTTTCTGGATATTGGAAAAACCGAAAACTAAATGAGATTATTCTAATTGAACAATAATGTTCATTGTCGTACTGACATTTTTGTCGTTTTAATAAACAAAAAATAACTTAACAAACCTTATCGAGTTGTTGGAAATATTGGTATTAATGTGTTTGTCTTTAGGAAATTATTAAATGTGAAGTATTCATCAGGAGCTTCAATATCCCCCTTTCCATTTCATTTTTTTCCCAAATGGCGCCCAGTTGCCATCTTGAAGGTTTCATCTATCAATTTCACTTCAAAATAAAGCATTTATGCAAAAATTTCATTACCTCAAATTTTAATTTTTTGAGTTGACCCGTCCAAAAAAATGTGGAAGAGAAAGCCTTTCAAGGACATGGGTGTATTTTTTTCCAGTTTATTTCTGAAATAAACTGTCATTCGTAAATTTCACATTATGTTTTGAAATGTAATTGCTGCCTCCATTTTTTCGGAAGTATTTTACGTTTTTCGTATGAAAATGGGGAAGTGTTTTGGAAATCTGATGAATTAAGTTTTTTATTACAGCTTTGCTAATCGCCGAAGAGAAATCGATTCTCACGTATTGGTTTGAAAAATATTGAGCTGCTTCAGCTCCAGATGTCAAGATGAAATAAAACATTAGATTAGAAAGTGAAAGCACCTAAAGGCTGACTTTCGACCGAAGGTGATCAGATGTCAATCTTGCTGAAGTGCCCATCAGTAAGTTGAGGACCGCTCCGGAGGAGCGGGAGTGGATGGACGAGATGTGATGTTCTGCACACAGTAACCGTGTGGGGAAGATTTCATCTCAGGGCCCCCTCCCGGCCCCCCCTCTCAGGGCCCCCTCCCGGGGCATGGGGAGTAATTTAATTAGTTTTGAAAATGGTGTGATGACCGAAACTAGTCAACAAATATAAAACTATCGTAGAAAATAGACAGAAGTGTGTTTTGAAGTGTATCCTCAGTGAACATGAATTTTCACAAAAAAACAAGTCGTCAATCGAAGAAGTGTTGGAAGTTCTTGCCACATGGTATCACAGTCAACAAGAAGTATCATCTTGAAGTTATGTACTGCTTGCGAGAAGCGATAGGGAGAAAACATCCAGCATTGTGAAAAAAAAAATTCATGGCTTTTGCATCACGTTAATGTACCTGCTCAATCGTTATTGCATGTCCCTAATTTTTTGGCCAAACAACGCAGTTATCGTGCTTCAGCCACTATATTTACCAGATTTGGCTCCCTACGAATTTTTCCTGTTCCCAAGATTGAAAACACCCATGGAAAGACGGCGTTTTGGAACAATCGAGGAGATAAAAACCGAGACGCTAAGAGAGATCAGGGACATACGAAAAAGTACATAACAGAAATGCTTTGAGGATTGAAAAAAACGCTAGCACAAGTATATTATATCTGAAGGGGACCACTTTGAAGAAAACAAAATAGAAATTGATGGGCAAATACATTTTTTGAGAAAATTGATAATTCACCACATTTTTTGAACAAACCTCGTCAATTACCTATATTTTGTAGTGGAGTACTTCTCGTTGATGCCAGTATTCCACATTGCATTAACTAAACAAACGGTGTATCAAAATATCGAGAAGATTTGAAAATAATCATAATCATAAAAAATTCAGTGCGTCTTTTGAAATCCATATTTCTTTTAAACCATTAGCCTTCGCTGAATAATCATTTTGTTGAGTACAACTAACGATAATAACACAGCTACTTCGTCACCACAATTAATGCACCCTCGATTCTCGTCCTGAGTAGGGTATTATTCAGAATTAATATTGTAGAAAGAAACCAAATAACGGCAAATTACTAGGAAATTAATTACCCCTTTTATGGTATCATATTTCTAGTGGTTTGGGAATGGGATCCCGACCGAATTTAAAACAACTGAGGAAGCTGGGTGTTGGAAGTTTTCTCTTTTCAGATAATTAAATTCACGAGTGTAGCACGACAGACAGGACAGGACCGTATCCAAAATGGTTGAACTTGATATGAATTGTTACCCATATATCTCTTTAATAAAAAATATATTTTGAAAAAAGGCCAAAAGGTATATTTACCTATCTCACATGTGATAGATAATATATCTAGTAAAAAAAAGCAATATCTTCAGATGTAATACAGATCTTGAACAAAATAAAGAGTTTTGCGAAAAATATAAAAACAAAAAAATGTATTTCATCTGCAGCTCTATTTGTAAAAAATCTCAAAATCTCATGAAACAAATCAAGATCTCGAGAAAAAAACGAAACATCAAAAATGAGAGAAGATACTTATTTAGTTTTTTCTACTACTTGCTACTTATTCTACTACATTTACTGCAATCGTATAAAATACGACTTATACTACTATAGATCTGTTTGGAGCTGAAATGTGGCTGGCATGGAATTATATTCAATTATCGTTAAAATTTAGATATCGAAATATAAAAGGACTCAAAAACTAAGGAGTACAGATAAAAACAAATACTTGGTAAATTCACCAGATAATTAGAAAATGATTTATACAGACTGGTTTCGGAGTATTACTCCTCATCAGTGCATGACAGATCGATATAATCTTAGGTCCTCTGTGTATATGTAACTTTCGTCTGAGATAGGTCCGGATTTAACTACAGTGAAAAAGTTCCAACATGTGAACACATTCTAGCGAATACCTAGCAACTATTCTCCGGCTAATACAATGATAGACATTGAGTTTCTGCAAGTTTCCATAGAGAAAATATCCCTGTAGGTGATTTTTGTTCGTGTTTAAACCAAGGAACAAGATGCACAACTGTGATGGTATTAGCCAGATAAGCGGTTTTAGAGCAGGCATTTGGTAAAACCTACTATGTAGAGACGTTGGGAGAAGCGAATATTTCTATTTTCTCAATATTTTGTCTGAAGGTCAGTAGTATTTGTGAACCAGACTGTAGGTATACACACCCGCGTTAATCTCAGAATTCGACAGAGCGCATCTTCCCACAAACAATATCGAGCAACGAACAATATATCCAAATCTGTATTACATACTAATATAGGTCTTGCGGAGATCTACCATAAGGCTAGCCAAACACGTTTTAATCTCTGTGATTAGATGAACTGGTCGCTGAACTCGCAAATGAAGTTTTTTAATAATGAGAAAAAAATATAGAAAATTTTGGATACATCCATTGGTTAGCACAACGCTTAAACAGTGCATTGCTGTGAAAATAAGTCATCATGAATAACTCATTTGATACTTGGGATACACTGTTGATGCATTGCAGTGATGAATATTATTGGAGTTTTATCTCAACGTCAAACTGTTATTTCAACACTTCGACATATGTTTCGATCACCAAGTGATCATCTTCAAGAGAAAGATTAAACAGTTCAATCTTCCTCTTGAAGATGATCACTTTATGATCGAAATACGTGTCGAGGTGTTGAAATAACGATTTGGTGTTAAGATAAAACTCCAGTAATATTCAACTTATTTGATATTTAGGTTGCGAGAAAAATCGTAGAACATGTCAACTTCACTATTTAGGGAAACATATTTCTAATTGAAAATCAACCCCTTATCTCAGAAGACTTATCAAGATCGTGCCCACTATTTCATTTCGCCATTGAGAGGGATAAACCACTGAAACTGAGCTGATAGTCATTATTTCAGAATGATTTTGACATAAACATTAGCAACTATAATAGTGGTTTTTTTTATTACTTTCTTAGTATCATTCAGTAATGCTCAGTTCAAACATTTCAAATAGTGAAATTATGTATGTAGGCTTTCACAGCCGGTTTCTAACAAATTTTCCGATCCTTTCGGGTTTATTAGCCGTTGTCTACAGGTTGTTGAACCCGATGTTTCGTTCGCTACTGAAGCAGGCATCATCAAAGACAAGGCGACAAAGGTCGAAGTTATCTAACTTGCTGCGATGCCCAAACTGAAAATGGTACTGGAGCTGTTGTACTTATAATGGGACTAGGTGTTGAATGGCCTAACGGCTCTCTCACCTGATTGGTCCGATCCATCTTATTGGTAGATTTTCTGTTATTTAGTGCTGGCCTCCATTTCATTTGTATGTTTGAGCGCTCTTCCTTACGGTTGAAAATATTCTTATGCAAATGTATTTCTATAGCCTTTCTGAATAGCTTCGGATAGTACCTCTGATTTTATGAAGAACTTACGTGCGTTCGAAGGCAATGTCATGGCTGTCCTCTGAAAGAGAGTGCTCTGCGACTGCCAATTGATTTCTTTGACCATAGCTGCAACTTCTTTGTTGCTCAGTCACTCTATTGTTCTTGTGGGTTTGAAAATGACCCTAACTTCATGTTTTTCGAGAACCTTTCCAATTCGGTCCGTCACACCGCTCATGTAGGGCAGGAAAGTTCTTTCATTGGCCGTTCCCTCCAGTGTCACCGTGGAGTGTTTCTGTATGGGTCGTGAGTCTCAGTTGATTTCGACATCGTTATATACTTTATCCAGAAACGTATTCTTCAGATGACACATTGTCTCTTGTAGCCCTTCCGATTCGTAGTTACGTCTTGCCTCTCTACCAGAGCCTCATTAACCATTCTTTTCTGTCCAGGATTGGAGTGCTTATTCAAATATCGGTTCATATAGATTGGTTTCTTGTATACTTCATGCTATAGTCCGTCAGTCTTCGCCTTTTCACTTCCTCTTCTTTCTCCATTGGGAACCGGATTTTCGGATTCCAAGAATTTAAATGTTCCAGAAATTCTGCCAATTCCTCTTCCTCGTGAAATTATGTAATCAAGTTGACTTTATCGTTTGAAGTTGAACAAAAATTCAAATGAGTTGTTAGTTTTTTCAGGTATTACTTACGAGTATTATGAAAATATAACAGAATTCAAAGAATTTACAAATGAAGTATCACCTTACTTAAAATCTCAATAATTAATGAATTTTTCAGGGTTGTTCGGTTCAACTGGAGTACACTGTAGATGAGCTATTCCATGAACTGATTGCCAGTTTGAAAAACATCCAATGAAATCCTTTCCGCTTGAGCAAGAAAAGTTGATACTTATTTTTAGATTTATATCTGCATATTCATATCATTAAACGTGAAACGCAATTCAACTACTTCCACAGATACTTCGATATGTGGCTATGTTGTTGCACGATAAAATTTCAACACAAGCAATTTTTCATTCGCCAGTGTACAGAGACAGACAGTGGCAGAATATAACTGATATTTCAGTTATATTCTGCCAGCAAAAGTTGTACATTCAAAAATATCGAATATGTTGAGGTTGTTGTTCCCGCAATTCGACAATCACCTTTGCGCTCTCATAATAAATAATATGTTTTATTTCGGTCATCAAATAGTTGCTTGAATAAAGTCGCCGGTGTGTGGCCGGCCTAAGAGCACAAAAAGGCTTACCGGCGGCCATACACCTTATATCGATGCCTACGGGAGAATTCCATCGCCTCTTCTCTCGCATTGTTCGCGGTGGTCGTCATAAATCTCGGATTCAACAACAAACATCGCTCTTTGGGATTCAGCATCCACGTTTATCACCGCACTTGTTCCGGATCAACCGCCTATCTATCTCGACATTACCCTTGGCTCGTAGGGTGGGCCAGCCCTTAGTGAAAACCGCTAAGAAACGACCGCTCCCTTCTATTTTATTACTCGTCAAGTTGAAGCAGGAGCGGGCTTAAGATAACCGCTGACGTCTCAAACGAATAAAATTTGATGCGTTGGCGTCGTTGTAGAATGAGTGGAGCATGTACCAAATCAGCGGTTCGGTAATCCTTACAAGGAATCAGTTTCTAGGGATTTTGTGTGAAGGGTTATATTCCTTTGATACTAAGGCGATGAGCATGAGTTCTACAATGAACAGTTCAAAATGTTTGTTTTGGTTCTCAGTTCGATACAGATCGACCACGCTAAATAGAACTTTGAGCAGCAAGTAGCTGTTTCATAGGCGTGCATAATTAAGTCGGTGAGAAATTTATTTTAAACATTGAATATTGTTGCATGGTTTGATATAAAAAATCTCAAAAAGCTTTTTATAGTTGTATGAATGCTGTGAGTAACAAAAAAATGTCATACTCGCATTAATATTTTATAGATTTTATAACTTTTGATTGAAATTTTCAATATTTTCAAAGGGAAGCACTTTCAAATGTATCACACAACATGTACATACCAGTACATCAGTTTACCTGATCAAATCAGGCATACATGGGATATTTTCAGTTTTTGGTGAAAAAGAGGATGACGTCATGATTTGATTCGATCTAGTGCCTCAATTTAGGTACTTTATTATATTATATTACATATTATATAATGATGAAGATCTCGCAACTCAATTAGTGTTGCTGTTATGAATGAGTAGATGTGCTTCCTCTGTTAACGAATAGATTATTATTCTCAGTGTATATGCCAAAATCCTTCGTATATCGTTGATACCATGGTGCAAATGCAAATGACGAAAGTTTCAAAATCATCGATATATCAATTCGAAAATTAGAAGAAATGAAGCTGTAAAATCTCCAATATCATTTTTGGGAAGCAAACTACTAATTTTCTGATTGATTCGGCCGTTACTTGATGAAGATCCATAGTAATTTCAAAAACTACACCTCACGATTTGAGGAGAAAACTACAAACTTTCAATTGAAAGAATAGTACATCCATTGCATTTTGAGGAGCTCTTAATGGAATATTAAATTATTTTCTGAAAAAGGCATTACCTGAAGCAGATAAGTGATTTCCGAAGTTAAAATGGACAGATTCTACCAGATAAAAGTTTTAATGGTTTTGCTGAGGTCAAAGCATCCTCTTTTCATTGTATATCAACGACTTATTGGAAAAAATCAAGAATCCAATATATTGCTTTGGTGACGACAGCACATTTGTCTCGTCATTCCATTAGGATTCCAGGACATCGGTTACGGAGACACATCTTCACCGGCAGCAGGAAGTCGCATATCTCAATGAGGATCTAGAAGTTATTTCGAATTGGTGTGAAAGTAACCAGGTTCAATTCAATTCCACAAAACCCAGGCATCGGTTTTCTCCAAGAAGATAAATATCTCCGAACCGGACATAATAATGTCGGGTCAGACAATTCCGCTTTCTGCTTCTATGAGTTTGTTGGGTGTTAAAATGGACACCAATATGTCTTGGCACAATCATGTCGTTGTAATTGCAAAGACTGCTTCTCAAATTCTTGGAACACTGTTCCGAAGCAGAAAACTGTACACACTTCAGCAACTTTTGAGGCTTTATAAAGCTCAGATCAGACCTCATTTGGAGTTGTGTTCTCATGTATGGAGCTCTGCCCCCAAACATACCCTGAAGTTGCTGAATTCCATCCAGAAAAGATATGTCCGCCTGATTGGAGACGCGAACATCACGTGCAACTTTGATACCCTTGAACATCGAAGAAAGGTAGGAGATTTGTCTCTCTACTATAGATACTTTCACGGGAAGTATTCAAATGAGTTGGCACATTTGATTCCACCGAGCAGTACATATGAGAAATACGCGACGGACTGAGGCTGCTCATTGTTTTGAGTTTTAACTCAGTACACCTCGAACTTCACTGTTCAAGAACTCTTTCATCTGGAGAACTGCGTTTATGTGGAATAAACTTCCTGAGAAAGAAGGAAAAAAGCAGATTACTTCGAAATTAAATCTGTACAAAAATGTACACATGAGCCTATTCCTTTTCAGTTTGTACTACTCCACAGTCTGATATTTGAAAAATATCACTTACATGAAAGACTATCATTTCCGAAGTCCGCCATTGAGAATGAGAGTGTTCCATCATAACTTTTTTGTATATCATATTGTGACGTAATATATCATATTGTGACGTAACTCTTTCGTAAATCATATTGTGAAGCACTCCTTTGAACGATATTTGATTCAATTTCTTAAAGAATATTTGTAGAACAAACTGATTGAAAAAGTGATGTTCATATGAGAGTAGTTGTTTCGAAAGTACTATTTCTTCAGTGTAATTCAACGTGCATGTCAAAGTAGTTGTTTCGGAAGGGCTTCTTTTCTAGTTTGTATCTGAAAGACATTTCTATGCATGATCTACACGTCCTTGTGAACAGTTCATTTTAAAATTGATTGCTTCTTTCTTTTTTCGAAAGTATCCGACGTCTCATTTTTTAAACTAGAAATGAAGAGGTAGAAAGCCAAATACCTTTCATTTCCATGAATTCACCTCTTATATATATCTTTACCAACTATTGAAGATCGTCTAGAACTTGTCACGTGATAATTGAACTGTTTCGAAATATTTTTGCCGGCTCCTCAAAATCTGTTCAATATTGCAATTTTTTATAATGTTTCTATCTTCATATATTTGTCAAAATACCATGCATTTTCCAGATAATCACCCTGTACGGTGGTGAAAATCTTGTAAATTGAAATTTCTGTTCAATTGAGAACATTTATAAATTTGATTCGCAGATCAAGAGATTGGCTGAATTGTAGAAACAATAAAAACCGGAGCTCTTCCTTTAAGGGAAAACGAATGGAAAAAGGAATAAAACACCAAACGAAACTGGAGTCTTCTATCTACAATGTCAACACTCAGACAAATCCGTGGAAGCGGAAATGGAAAAATATCGCTACGTAAATATGCATGTTGGATAATGGGGCACTCATAGTTTTTCACAATCCTTCTCGACATACTGAACGCTTCATTTGATTATATTCGTATATGACTCCAGTCGATGACGATTTTTTCTGTTTCTGAATAAACTGTTCACAGTTTATAATCAAATGAAACTTTCAGTATAAAAATGGATATTCCAACGTGTATTCGATTATATGAAATGTCGAAAATGTGTTACCTGAGTTAAAGGATGAAGTATTTTGTTTTTGTGAAATTCGGTTATTATGTCAATGTTCCACTCGTCATGAAATAAAATTCAAATTATTTTCTCATATTCATATATAACGTAATAGTTTAAAAAAAAGGGTCTTTCAACAGGGACTTCCGAACTTTGACAATTGATAATGCCATCTTGTTGAACCTACATCTGTCAAATTAATTGTCCTTCATTCGGTCTGTTGTGCAAAATCTATGGACGGATATACGAGTAGCATTCAACAATACGTACAAATAATGAAATTGTTTGTTCAGGCAACGTACCGTAGGCTTCGCCTATGAATAAATTTGAACCCACTGGTTCAGGTAATGATCGACCACAACCCAAAGGCCGACGAAACGCAAGATCTGCCGAAAATATCACCACTGTGTGTGAGAGTGTGCAGGAGAATCCAAGACAGTCGATTTCCCATCACTTGCAAACCACAACTTGGCGAATTTTGCGTCGTAACTTGGGCCTGCACCCGTACAAAATCAACTACTGACCCAGGCACTGAAGGTAAACGACAATAGGCAACGACGTGTGTTTACTGAATGGGCTCTGTGGCAGTTGGCAACTGACTCTAATTTTCATCGAAAAATCATCTTCAGCGATGAGACCCATTTCTGGATGAATGGGTACGTGAACAAACAAAATTGTCGAATATGGAACGATACCAATCCACATGAGATCCAAAATCATCCAATGCATCTCGAAAAAGTCACTGTTGGGCGCTGGCGGCGTTTAGGTCCATTAGAACGACTTCGGCCAGGCCATCACTGCCAACGGCGAGCACTTTACACCATAAAGTAATTTTGAATGACCGCAAAGTGAAGTTAATCGAGATAGCTGAAGCTCTGCATGAATATTTGGGTATACAAAAGCTCTGTTCAAACAACAATGAATTCATAAATTTGAGCAGTGTTTGAATCTGTTCCACTATGTATGCATGTGACAATGGATGAAACATGGCTCTACATACTGGAAACAAAACGATCGTCATCGGAGTGGACTGTACGTGGTGAACCGACTCCAAAGCGTGCAAAGACCCAACAGTCGGCTGGAAAGATTATAGTCTCAGTATTTGTAGATGCGCATAGGATAACATTTCTCAACCACCTTGAGAAGGAAACAACCATCAATAGAGACAATTGCATGACGTCATACGCGTTTGAAAGACGAAATCGCGAAAAAGAAGAAAAGAAAATGACCAGACCACGCACCGTGTAACAAAACAATGAAAACGATGGCAAAATTGCATGAATTGGGCTTCGAATTGCTCTCGCATGCACCGTATTCTCCAGATCTGGCCCCAGTGACTCAATCCTGTTCTTAAACTTTGAGAGGATGCTCGTTGGAGAGGAATTCAGCGCCGATGAAGAGGTCATCGGTGAAACTGAGGCCTCTTTTAATCGTTGTGTTGCCCTCGTAGGCAACTGTATTGAATTATGGAATCAAATTTTTTAGAAATGATTTGTTTCTTTCAGCACAACTGTTATCTCAACAAGCAAACACTCCACTTGCGTTCAGAATTCCATCATACCTCTTAGTCCTGTGACATACTTCGCGATTTCCGAGCGGTTTTTTTCCAGTGCGGTTTCCGAGCGAAAATTCCTGGGTGAAATCGCTACAGTGAGTACCTGACAGTGTCCGCGATTTTCAAGCGATTTCCTTGCTGTCCGGGTTTCTGACTCGAGGGTAAATATTCCCTTGTCGTCCTATAGTATCGTTCTCGCCTTCTACGAAGTCTGCTGCTGCTGCTATGATATTTTACTATCAAATGGTGGTATTCCTTTGCATTTTGGAAGCAGAAGGCGCTCTTGCTGGAAGACGCCACCCAAGGAGGTACGACGTGCACCCGTACCACCGAAAGAGGAACCAGGAAGAGAAGTTTTTTGTTTTATACAAAAAAATCAGAGAATAAGCAGACTAGTTTTTTACCTATTACCGGATGTCCATAAAGTCGTTCGATGGCTTGTGGCAATTGTTCGATCTCTGCTACAGAAAAATTGCGACAGAAGAGTACCTATCGGCGTTGAAGAGATGCTAACTGTTACATTGAGGTTTGTTCAAGTTTGTTCAAGTTTATGAAATTTTGTCCCACAAACAAGGGTGATTTTCTACGCTATGAATTAAAGTTTTCACTTCCATGCTCGAATCAGATCTGAAAAACCGCTTGGAAATAGCCAACACTGGTACATTCGTTTACCTGGGTTCTCCCTCTACTTGGTCGCCCCTGCCCTCCGATTGTCGCGCGGAATCCAACGACCGACTCTAAAATATCGCCGCTGTTGATAATCGCAAACACTGTCATGTTCCATGTAAATGCAGGTGTTGGCATAAAAATAAAAACTGACCAGAAACCGCGCTGGGAAGAACCGCTCGGTAATCGCGAACTATGTCACCGGGCTTAGGGCTAATGGCATTTTTACGTTCAATAAAAATCCACATTGATACTTTTTCCAACGGTTCGTGTTATTCCTTATACAAATCAAAATTCATTTGCATATATCTCTTTAACAAATTGAATAATTTTATCATCATTGTTTATTAGCCATTTGAATTGAGAAGGATATTTCAAATTCACATTTCTTGAAAAACCAATAGGTATTCCTTTCTGGATACGTTTTTTAAAATCGTGACCTAAATTGCTCTCATTTCAGTTTATCGTTTTGTTTTTATCGTGTGAAACACATTCGAGATAAAAGATTGTCGAAAGTTCTGCTTTCTGAAAGCTAATAAAAATATTGTTGCTTTTTTATCACATTGTCGTTTCGTTGGATATTACTAAGAACGGAAAAACAAAATATGCAAATCTCATCTTGTATTTCCTCTTTTTGAATTGTCGAAAACATTGACTGAAAAATGAGAAAGAGTTACGAGTAGTAAACAAAATGAAGTGAAAAGGCCACAGGTGTTATTTTAATATAATGACAAAATTCTTCAAAAATAGTTCTTTATATCATTTTGACATGTTAACGAAAACAGTTGTACAATTTCCAAACCGCAAGTGTTAATGACTCACGATGTTACGTTCAAAATATATAATTATAAATGCGGTTCGACTTAAGTGTTCCATATAGCCCAATCATTAAAGGTAAAGGCTACATCGTATATTTTTTAAAAAGCACAAAAATTTGGATTCAGGCTTTGCTTATCTATCTACTTCAAAGCTGATTCTGTATGGAGGGTTTTACTTTACCCTGGGGGTTGTTTGTTTCTCCTTCTGGAAGAAGAAAAATGTTTCATTGAACATAAGTGGAATGGATAAATTGCCTGATTCTGAGTAACTTTCGTTTCGAAAGTATTTTTTTTAGAGTCAATAGTTTTCGACTTTTTTCGCTTGTTATCTAATCAATTTTCCAACCAGTAAACCCATATTCTCAGACGGTTTTTCGCAGAAAACTCAAAAGGTTATATATGAATTTATAGATGCAAACGAAATTATAGCTTATTGAAGATTAATTCGTCCGTCAAATTTTCAAATTTTCCTCGTGTCAACTATAGTATAATTCCATAATAGTAGGCATTAAATTCGCAAAAATTGAAAATGAAAACATTGTTGTCAGGTTATGATTCTATATATTGTTTTATATATTTTCCTTACCTATTCAAAATTATTTTCGTATGCCACTACAAAAGACATATTAAGGCAAAACCGTCAGTCATTTGTGAGAATTTGGTGCTACTATTTGGGAATTATAGCATAGAAGCAACTAAAAAGCTGAAATTTTTCAGGAAACTCATGAAACCTTTCTTGGAGATCCTGAAAACTCATTTATATTTGTCATTGAAGTCTTTAACATCAAAACTGAAGTATAATGAAAATCATGTTGTTCCTTATATTTTCGTCGACGTCAAAATATGAAAATCGTTATCACTTCATAATTCACTTCATAATTCATTTACTTGTAATATGCATTATGACCGATTTGAAGTGGAAAGTTTTGAAAATAATTGAGCTTAAAGTGAAACTTTACATAAAGTTCGCATAAAACTGCCTTTTTTTTCTAAAGAACTCAACATCTATCAGTATTGATGATCACACATTGATGGTTTTTGTGTTATTTTGAAAGACAAGCAACTTTTGCATCATTTCAAAAATGTTTTTTCCATTTAATCTCTATTTATTTCAAAATTACGTACTTTAAACCCTTTTAAACTTTCACAACATATTACAAATGAGTTCATAAATGAAATTCATTGTGAAGTATCAACGATTATTTTCAATTGCAGTAGTAACTAGGCCGAAAAAAATAGGGACCAACCTTAGTTTCGTTATAACTCGCTCAGTTCAGATGCTACGGACTTTTATGAAAAACAAAAATGGTTCCGTGAGTTTCCTTCGGTAAATAAATTGTTTTCTGGTTACTTCACGTTGAGACTTGAAAGTTTTTCGTTTGAAGAACCAACCGTCGACAAGTTATTACTCCCTCTGTCTTAGGTCGTCAGACACCATCAACTAACCGTTTTTTCTGGTTTTTTATCTCCAATAGGAATGATCTTTACGATAAAAAACGTACTTTCTGAGTTATTTTCGAAACCCCGTTCGAAAACGTTGGTTCATTGGTTAAAAAATTGACCATTTCACTCGCAAATGAGTTGAAAACTATTGTTTTCCAGAAGAGAACTTGATGTAACAGAAGTTTCTCAGGATCAGCCAATCTTTTTATTCCCAGACTCATTTTCAATGAAAAATTTTTTGACTTCGACGATGGGTGTCATTAATTTAAATCCAAATGTTTATGATCATCGGTGCCGTTTGGCAAAATTATACGAGAAAAAGTCATTGACTGGACTAATAAACAATATGGGCCACGAGTTCTGATTACTCGAACCAACTTGTAACTTTTAAAATGTATTTTCTACTTTGTGTGCTATTTATATCGGTTTATGAGACAGAGTCATTCTATGTGTTGAATCGCAATGTTTATAAATATTGTGAAGGCTAAATCAATCAAGAGAACGAACAAACGCAAGGCGTGCGTTATAATTTCTTGAATATTTTTTAGTTCTTCGTGCATGACTGAATAATTCATTTGAAAAAGTAATTTCGATCGTATCAAAAGATTTGGACTACTACTGCAGTTCGTAAAATGGTTGAGTTAGGTTAGGTCAAAGGTGAGGGGGCCTAATCGTACCTCTATCGCAACCCGTAAAGGTTTATTGTTGCTCACACCTATTCAAATTCGACCAAATAAACCCAGTTTTTTGACGAAGTCAGTTAGATTATATAGTAAGTGATCTTTCAGGTGAGATGGTAGAAGTGTGGTTCTACCAAACTCTGAAAACGTGATTCTGTCCGAAGCGGGACAGGCACAAAGTATATGCTCTGCTGTTCCATCATTTTCCAAACAGAGGCGACACACACTGTCTGCTGACAGTCCGAGTCTCTGCATATGATGATTCAGACGACAGTGACCTGTAAAGAAGTTTGTTACAATAGGGGAGCCCAAGCGAGGATTTCGGGATTTACTAAAGTGCGGCAGATTAATATACAGGGGGATACCTTGTACCTGGTTAAGTACCTCCACCAAATATGAGCCCCATATATAAAGCCGCCTATGAGGGATAAAGGATCAGATTAGTAAAAAAAATTGATCATCAGAAATTCTCGAGCGCGTCAAATTAAGGTAGGGTGAGTTAATAACCTGCTAAAAAGTGTATATTCCAGTAATCTGACAATTTGGGAGTGACGTAAAGAAAGGGGAGGGCAGCAAAGTTGTGAAAAAATAACGTCAATTCGACATCCTCGAGCGAAGCTGATTTTTTCTCATTTTGAAGGAAATAATTCGAAGATATCGAAAAATATATAATCTAACGATTTCCGAAAGCCGAAATAACAAAAATTCATCGATAAATTTTAATGCGTGCAGCTGTGTGATACCTATATTTTCCTCTCCGAATTTCTATTCGCCTACTCTCTATTCACTTTTTCTCCATCTATTACTCTTCCACTCCGTCCCCACTCTAAATTCTGTTGCCATGAAGTCATCACAGCTGATCACAGAGACTCGTTTGTGATTTAGATGATGATTAATTAATCGATTATTTTATGGATGTAGCCGTTACTACGTGGTAGGAAATCATAATGAAGAAAAGGGAAATTGAACTTTCTATGTTTCTTACCACTTTTATTTGTAACTAACGTTACTGCAGTTTCGTCCTATGAGGACATTTAAAAACTTACACAGTATATAAGTTTGAAAATGTCCTTATAGGACGAAACTACAGTAACGTTAGTTACAAATAAAAGTGGTAAAAAACATAGAAAGTTTAATTTCTCCTTTCTTCATTGATCGTAGCTTTATCTACGAGAATTATGTTCTTCTGACAATAAAGCATATCTTGATTGATTGATTAATCAATTGATTATAAAAAATTTAATTTTTTTGAGCATTTGTTTAAAATTATTTTCTTATAAATACAAGCATTCTACTTAAAAAACATACCCTTATCCATTTGCATGCTATTTCCTGAGCTTTCTTATTAATTCAGTTCAATGAATTGAAAAAAAAATTGAAAAAAAATTGTTTTTATCAGATTAAGCGAATCCCTCTAGATAATCGTCAGATTATGAGACAGCACGTCCAAAACATAAAGATGAACCATATATATCTTAATCTGACGCGCTTGAGTATTTCAAAATGGCGAATTTTTTTCACACATCATAATAATGACCGCGAGTTCGCGTCAGATTGAAATCGTCAGATTATTGAATGAAAGCTTTTTTTGTTGCACTTAACACTCCCTTAGAAAATCTGACGCGCTTGACTGAATTTTTTTCTTTTCACTCTTAACCCTTACGTACAACCACACACATCATGCAAACAATCAGATTAACATACCAACATTATTAAAAATACGTAGAACATTGATGCCATCAATATCTGACGCGCGAGTATGTCCATGCAACAGTATTTTTTTATATATTTAAATATCTATAGTCGCTTCTTCCACCCATGAAAAGGTATATATCATATAACATGTTTTTCTTCTTTCATCTAAGCTTTGCAATCTAATATGTCTCTATGTCGCTCGAGTAAATCTCCATTTTTCATCGTGGGTTCCCCTGCTATTAGACATCGTAGTTCATCTCTACTGTGGTCCAACAACTGTTCGGTTTCAAGCTTCGAAGGGTGAATGAACGCCTTTGAGTGAGCCAATCCTGGAAGATTTCAGATTTCAGACTCTAAGATGGACTCCGAAGTGGTCGACCTACAGTAATCCTGGAGGAGCATTTGGGGACCCTGTTGGAGACTGACCCATCACAAACGATGCGTGGGATAGCGGAAGAACTGGGCGTCAACTCTCATGCAGTTTTTGATGATTTGAAACATATTGGAAAGATCAAAATGATGGAAAAGTGGATGCACGACGATTTGAATGATCAACAGAAATTGTAACGTTTCGAGGTCTGTTCTCCTTTGCTTTTGCGCAGCCAAAACGACCCTTATTTGAATCGGATCGTTAGAGCTGAATTCTTACCGGGGTCATTTTTATTGTCTATGCATCACCATTGTGAATTTTTGAAAAGTAAGATGATTCCATAAAGTTTACCCCCCCCGTAACAAGATAGCTTCGGCATATCGATAGGGTGTACAAGGGAATAGGTAAACCATTTTGTTAAATACTTTGAAATATAGGTGAACTGATCAACACTTCGCAGGTCTATTATATTTGCGTCCTTGAAATGCCATAAATAGTCATCCGTTTTCTTGATTATCAAGCGTCCTTATCTGCATAGCCGTAGTGTGTTCTGTTTCTTGTGAAGGTGACTTTGTTTTGTATTTATTAAATATATTTTATTATATTTATTAAATAGACTGTTATATTTATCAACTTTGAAATATAAGATAGAGTTGGCCAACGCTTGTTTTTCAAAATACATTATCATATATTTTCATCACATTCACACTTTATTGTGAGATATATAGTTGACCTAGTCATCTAACCTAGGTATAAATGTTCGATAAACTCAGGTATAACTGTTATTAATTAGTTCCCAGAATATTATTAGTTTCTAGGTAGATAGTAATATTTCAAAAAATATATAAATCACAATTTATGTAGAATTATGTTTGTTAGTGAACAGGCTTGAAAAAGCTACTGTGCAGCGAAACACAAACAGTAAACAACTGACAAATAGCTGAATAATATGATTGAATGTTATTATTTTTATAGTATTAAGATGGATGAAGAAGAATGTACAAAGAAAGCGGAAGTTTATGTCGTTAAAAGAGAAACAGATTGTCTGTAGAGTGAACGAAAATTTAAAAAGTACACTCCGTACAGTGGAAGCTGTAGACCAGTGTTCATTTTTAACGGGAATATCCGTGTTGACAATTGAAAGCATTGTACGTGAAAAAAAGGTGACTGGTGTTGTGCAAGCTCCAAAAGTACGCTATACCATTCATTCTTTCTTTTTTGAGAATAAAGCGCCAACCCTCGAATCTATTAGGACAAAGGTAATGGATAATGATCTCATTCCAAAAATGAGCAAAGAGAAGTTGAGGAAAATAATAAAAGAAGATTTAAAATTCATATATGCCAAACGATCCCGTAAATCTGTCTCAATGGAAAGAGAAGATATATTCTCATGGCGACGGAAATATCTTCGCTCTATTAGAGAAATGCGTTCTGCTCACAAAAAGATTTTTTATCTGGACGAAACGTGGGTGAATGCTGGTCACACAGTACCTAAGATCTAGCAAGATACTACTGTAACTAGTTATTGTCAAGCATTTGTAGACGGTTTTCAAGAGGGTTACGCGGAGCAACCGGTAAAGGGCAACGACTAATTGTCGCCCATACAGGTAGCGAGAGTGGATTTTAGACGATAGTGCACTAATTTTTTCATCCAAAAAAAAGGGGATTATTACGAAGACATGGACGCCCAACGCTTTGAAGGATGGTTTGAATCCCTTCTTTCACGAGTCGAGCTAAATTCGGTAATAGTAATAGATAACGCTTCTTATCACAGCCGATTAGTAGAACAGCTGTCAACTATGACCACCAGAAAAGCAGACATGCAGAGTTGGTTTGGACCAAAAGGAATTCCATTTTCTGAGGACATGGTTAAGGCCAAGCTTATGAGTGTCATTGAACAGCATCGTGACAGATATCGCCAGCATATGGTGGATACAATAGCTCGTGCAGAAGGCATCACTATTTTAAGACTCCTTACCATTGCGAGTTAAACTCGATAGAATTATTCTGGGCTCAAATTAAGGATTACGTAGCTCGTGTGAAAACGTGGCATATAAAATTTCTGATGTCCAACGTTTATTAGAACTCGCAATGGAATAGATACGGAAAGAAAATTGGAATAATGCTGTAGCCCATGTGATCAAGGAAGAAGAGAAAATGTGGAGATTGGACGGGATGGTAGACACTGTTTTCGACCAAGTAATAATAGATTTGAGTGTGACTGGGGATTCCTCTTCGGACGAGTCAATGGATTCTGAAACTTTATAAGCATAGCATAGGTAATTATTTCTTTGCTTTGTAGTTCTATATGAAAGGAACATAATAATTATTCTGTAAATTTTTCTTTTTTTTTTTGAAGTACTGAATTAGGCATAATTCAGTACTTAATTAAATAAAAATATTATTTTGGTACGCCTCTGCCGAGTTGGTTAGAGGATTATCCGTTGGTCACTTCAAGTGCGACGTTGCTAATGAATCACCTTCAATTGAAAATTGTTATAATATATAACTTTCTGCAACCGGGCCAAATCATCACAACAGAGTCCTTTTATGGAAAAATCAACGAAACGTATCAAAAAGTTCGTCAGCATGTCCGATCCTGCTTCACGACAACGCCCGTCCAAACGTTTCATAAATCACCGTTCGAAAATTAAACAAATTGAGTGTCGAAGTTCTGCCTCACCCACCACACTTTCCAAACCTCTCGCCAGCCGTCCATCATCCTTTCAAGGACTTCGATAACTATTCCAGCGGTAGAACCTTTGCCAATCAGGACCAGGCAACAAAAGGACTTTGTCTATTGCAGCGCATTTCGAGATCCCTATTTTTTTGTTGACGACTTGTGTTACGAAGAAAAAAGTGCACGGAATAAACTGACGCCTATTTTTATTAAATTGAATGGGTATTACACTGAGATATTACAGTTTAAAGTAGACTCATAAAAATGGACAAAACTTTTCTAACAACCTCATAATTCCTTTATATATGGTTGGAGTCCACACATTTTCATAGCAATATAAATCAATGCGATTTTTGAATTGAATCGAATATATAACCATCGATACGAATGTTATTCATGACATTCGCAAAGGATTTCGTCAGGAATTCCTCAGTGAATCGATAGAATTATACAGATTCATACAATGCCACGTCAAATTGTTACCATCGCTAACACTTGGAAAATAACAATGGGCGTCATGAAAGGGCACCTAACAGTATTTCAGTAAGGTGAACAAAAAGAAGATAACAATTCTGTATTCAATAATGGTATTCGAGATGCAATCATTCGTTCAAATATTGGTTATTGAATATAAGATGAAAAAATATTTTGCCTGATTTCAAATTTTTCAATGTTTTCATCCAACTTTAGAAATGATCTTCTGAAAAAATAATGTGAATGTTCAAATTTCGCGGGCTACGTACATTCGAATAGCAATTTTTTAAATTTGTATGTGTTGATACACTCTTCTCGAACATATGTACACAGTTTCAGCTATTTATCATGTTCAGTTTGTTGGTGAGAGGCTTGAAACTGTGTATAAAACATGTAATTGAGTGCTCTGAAACACTTGAAATATTGACAGTAGCATACGGTGATCGTACTTTGAGTCGGAAAAGTATTTACAAGGGTACAAGCTTCCCACAGAAGGTCGAGAAGATGTGAATGGCGACGCTTGGCCGGACGTCACAGCACATCAACACAGTGGCGTACCATGGGTATCGGCTGCCTGGGGCGGAAATAATTTTGCCACCCTCTTAATTAGATTTTTGAAAAAAGCTCGGACACGTCGATTTCTAATTGAAGGGGGACACCTTTCAGACTAATCAGATTTTTTTTAGTACGCACCCCCTCGGAGGGGTGCGTCCGACGACCCTTATTTAGATAGAGAAAGTAGGTCGCGTGGCACCTTGTCTTTCGAATATCTTTACAACTTTGTTAAAAGAAAATTTTTGTAACGATTAGTTTTCGAGATAATTTGAAGTTGAAATTGCCATGTTAATAATACATTAGACAGACAACTCGGTAACTTGTATGCCTAAATAAAAAAATATCTAGCAGTTCTTCTTATCAGTTTTTTGTTAAATAAAATCCTTTTTTTAAAATCAATACCCACTCCTCTCCTTCCAGTTTTCATTAGTACATCGTTCGATTATTTTGTTTAAACGGGTCGTGTATTGATATTTGTTTAAAAATGCCTTAGACTTCTGCTGAAAGGATTTCAGTTATTGCTTTATTTTTTGGCAATGACCAAAATGCTAATAGAACATCAATTTTATTCAACGAGCAAAACCCTGGTAAACACCTAAGCAGAAATCACGTTCTGGATTTGGTCACAAAATTCAGGGAGTCAGGTTCGGTTTTAAATAAGAGAATAAATGTTCAGAGAAGGGTAGTGAATGACGATAATGCGATTGGAGTGATTGGTCAAGTCATCGCCAATCACAGGTTAAGTACCAGAGGTTTATCAGCAATGGCCGGAATAAGCCATATGAGCGTATGGAGAATCCTTAAAAACCACAAATTCCGTCCTTACAAAATTAAACTTATTCATGAACTCAATGAGGATGATGCATAAGTGAGGTATAAATGCAAAATCCCGAGCTGCTTTATAACATCTGTTTTTCGGACGAAAACTCATTTTATTTAAATGGTTGCGTGAACCGTCACAAATGTCGTTATTGGTCGGATGAAAACCAAAGACAATACGCAGAAATACATACCCAACATTCCCAAAAGTTGAATGTCTGGGCCGAAATATTAGGCAATCATATTATAGGTCCATTTTTCATTGATGGAAATTTAACCGGTGATTCTTATTTACAACTTCTTGAAGAGACAATACAACCTCGTATAGTTGAAATAATTGAACAGGATCCAAGATATCAAGGAGATTCGTCACAGAATTAGTAATGAAAAATTCCGTGCTCTTTTCAATCGATCAGAATTTATGGTTGCGTTAAAATATGAAATTGTTCAAATATTTACAAAATATATTTTTATTTAACGTGAAATTTTTCCGCCCCCTAAAAATTGCCGCCTGGGGAGGGCCACCCCTTCCGCTCCCACTACACTACGCCACTGCATCAACAACCAATGACAATGTTGATAAAGTGAAGAAAATTGGTATGGAGTATCATCGAAACACTATTAGAGAAGTTGCCGAGTATACCGTCAGTTGACTTATGACATGCAATGTTTTCGGATACGTAGATCTTCTAATGCGGCTACAACGGCCGTACCTTCGTTATTTATTGAAAGCTGAAATTTTTTTCTGTGTATGTAACTTGTACAGGTTAGATTAACTAGTTCTTGAGCAGGTAACAGGTATTAATGGTGTATGAAATAATACCTAAAATTCGTTAACGTATAAAGCTCAATTTTTTTATATTTTCTTCGGAATCATTTTAGATATCTCGTCATCCATTGCCAGACACTCATGACAATTGCTACCCCTTACCAGACACCCCTTGGTTGACTGCGATATTTTACTGCGATCTTTTACTGCGCATCATTTGTCATTCAGTGATGTATTGAACAATTATGTGTAGGTACAACTAACGTTTTATAATTTTTATCATGAAGAATACATTAATTCGTTTCGTTTGTAATGAAAGTGATGGTTGGATAATATTGTTCTCGGGGGAAACGTTGAGAAAATGTCAAACTGTTTTGAAAATGGAAAATAATGAGTTACAGATAAAAATTATAACAACCGAGCATTAACTGTCAGGATAAGTTTCGATACCATCACAATAACTGGGCTTTTACTTTACTACTCTCCTAGGTAGATGTAATGAAAAACGGAAAAATCCTGAATTGTGCAATCTACCACCTTGCAAAAGCATTTGGAAAAATGCTCATCTGAAAAATCCAACCACATATCAACCAGAGAATAACGGCAGGATATTAAAAAATGACAAATACCAGTTCGAATGTTTTGAATGGAATCAACTATTAAGTTATGTTGTTAATTTGATCAAAACTCAATCAGGTATGTAATTACATATTATGACACATTATTATAAATAATTTTTCAATTATTCATAATTGTATAAACTTGCCTATTTTTTCAGAAACTGACGAAGAAGGCGATATTGACGACGACGATGCCATCGTCTGGAGGAGTAGTGACGGAAAAAGTGAAAATATCGTCGACAATGATAAAATTTATGAAAACGATTTTTTTCTTTGAAACCATTGAAACTGTCCGGCTATTGAGTTAACATTTTTCTATAGGTCTCCAAGTAACATATATGAAAATTAGCTTTATACTATAACGAAAGTATAATTATAATTCATTTAAGTTCAGGGGTAGCAACTTTGATGAGTATTCGGCAATGGATGACAGGATTTCTAAAGTTATCTCGAAAAAAATATACTACTACTATAACATGCCCAACTAACCACACTCCAAACTCTATTATAGTCGCTGGTCGTTCTTATCTGAATAGGAGACATACAAAGAAAAACTTTCAGCTTTTATAAAATAACGAAGGTCTAGCTATCGTGGGTTCATGGGCTATCAAGCACATACCAAAAAGTGCACATTGGACTGCTTCGGGGATAAAATAAACCGCTGACACAAATATGTTTTATCTGACGGAGACTACTTTGAAATGTACAAAATAGAAATTGGTGAATAGATAAATATTTTTTGAGAAAAATGAAAATTAATTCTATTTAAACACGCTTTATATTAGCTTCACCTATATGTATGTATGTTTGTTTGTTTGAAACTCTCAATATCGGGATCTGTATCGACAGAATTATTGACATTATTGTTTGATCTATTCGCGAGCAGATGGCGCTGTACGTAACCTCCTTGATATTTCTTGATCTATTCGCAGGCAGGTGGTGCTGTACGTAACTATCGACGTTATTGCTTGAGCTATTCGCGGGCAGATGGCGCTGTATGTAACCTCTTTGATAGATTGTTTAAAAGAAAATCAAAATAAAAAATGGATTTTAACAATTATAAGTGTTAGATGAAATATTTAGATATTTGAATATTTTCAATTACCCGTGATTTAGTACAGAAAAAAGTTTTGAACGAAACGAAAGATACATTTTAAAATCTAATTCGATTATTTGAAAGCAAACCAGAATATGGATTTCAATAATGAAAACGTTATCGTACCTAAAAAATTCAGTTACTCAAGTATTCCATAATTATAATTTAAGAAAATAAAAATACGCTTTTATAGCATATGGAATTAAAAAGTAAAAAATAAATATAGTTTATAAAATTACAAAACACGCTCTTGAAGAACATCGAACTTAAAAGTTGAAAATAAATATAGTTTAAAAAAAACTAAAGAACACGCTTTTAAAGAACATCGAACTAAAAAGTTAGATATATTTTTTTAAATGAGCTCAAAACAATAACGATCGAAAAATACTAGTACTATTTTGAAAAAAGCGTGGTTGCTTTGTGCCACATTTTTTGTATATCTAGCGCCCACGCATTTTTCAAAATAATACTGCTATTTTACGACCGTTATTGTTCTTAGCTTATAAAAAAAAATTATCTTTTTAGTTGATGCTCCTTAAAAGCGTGTTTCATAAATTCGTAAGTTTCATAAGTTGCTGTTTTTGATGGAGCATTCCTTTCATTTTGTATCTGAATAGAACTTTTGTGCATGATCTTTGTAAAGGGTTTCTATTGATTGCTCTATTTCTTTGTTAGGAAGTTTCTACATTTTTTTTTGTAACGATAAAGAAAAAATAGAAATATAGTATTTGTTCAGATGAATGAGAGTGAGGTTTGCAAATGAATTTTAAATGTTGTACTCTGATATTTTGCAATCTGACATTCTTCAACGGTTTCATCAAATTTCGACTTAAATTTCGCTACTGAAACACCACGAAAATGGCCTACAAACCGCAAAAAGTACAAAAGGTGATGGTGCAACCCATCAACCTCATCTTCAAGTACTTGCAAAACCGATCGAGGGTACAAGTTTGGCTCTACGAAAACGTCCACCTGCGTATCGATGGGCACATCGTCGGTTTCGACGAATACATGAACTTCGTGTTGGACGACGCCGAAGAATACTACATGAAGACGAAGTTGAGGAAGCCCTTGAGAAGGATAATGTTGAAAGGAGACAATATCACATTGATACAGAACGTGAAACCGGATGGAAATTAGCAAAGCAACGAAATTTGTTTGAAAGACTTTTACGAAATTTGTTGGAAAGACTTTTAGTTTTAAGTTCAACAATCAAAAGGTGAATTATGCATGAATATACAGTGAATAAAAGTAAAATAACAGGGATTCGGATTTCGGAGATTCGAACCCAGATTTATTTGTAGTTTCAGAATGAGGCTCTAGTCTAGACTGAAATATTTTGCGACATTTCGATTGCTTTACCATTTTTATTATCAATATTGCTTACAACCGCGCCATCCAATGAATTATCAAATATATTTATATAATTCTATTCCTCATCATCACTGATAACGTTTCTCTAGAGTCAGAATCTAGGGAACATCCTCAATATATAATTTGACCCGATGACTCCAACAAGAGGCCATCGTATCTCCATTTTCAACCAATTAGCAAGCCTCACTAACTCAATTGCTTTAATTGTTTCTTTACGTACCGGACTTATAAATTATACGAATGAAGTGGTCACTCGCACGTCAACAAAAAATATGCGGGTATTAGGTTAGCACTCAGCAGCAAGTCTCCGTGATGTTTTGCTGAACCTTTCTCGATTAAACCATTCCCAAATTATGTAAATCAGAGTTAGCTTTAACGTAAACTAGCAAGAGTAGTCCTTTCTGCATAGAAACTACACCCTCGAGGACCTGAGCACGATAAACTTGAAACTTTAGGGCAGAATAGAGTCAACCGAGTGTGTTGGAGGTTGTTACGTATGTCTTGAGCGTGCTTTATTGTAATAAGTTGCAGTGTGAGCTATAACACGGAAGCATACCATGGATAAATTTGAAGTTCCATTGCAATTCGGAATATGATCTTACAGGAATCAGAAATGAAAACTATCGAGGAGAGATACATACGTATTAGAAAATAAATATTTCGAAATAAATTTCGGAATATTAATTTCTTTCAACTCAGTAAGCTCTAGTAAACATCTGTCGGAAAACAACTACTTGCCCGGATATTGAATTTCCCAGACATGCTGAAGTAGTGTTGTGAGCAATATCTCACCTTATCGTGACACGTCGAACTAGTGGAGTCAAGTCTACTAAGGGATCGTTTAGACGTTCGATTATAGGGGAGTGTAAGGGGAAGTTCAGACGTTTGATTATATTTTAGAGAACATAACAAGAAATTTGGGACCTGTTACGTATGAAGTCGTATAATTATGCCTAAAAACTGTTTTTAACGCTGAAATAAGTCGGTGAATGAATGTAAACTCTCTCCCTTTCTCTCTTGCTCTCTATATAACGAGCCACCCTGAATAACTTCTAGAAAATGCTTTGCAGGAGAAATGAAAAAACACGTCAACCAAAGTTTACAGGAAAACACATTTTGACATTCACATTTGATGTTACTTTTCCTATCGCACCCCCAGAGCATGTCACCATTTTTTTTAAATGGATCAATTGTTTTACATTATCAAATGTTCCATGATGAACAGATTTCAACAAAGTAGAATACATTATGGTCTGAAGCTCAAAGTTTGGAACCTAAACATTATTTGAGTTGAAAAAGAGCTACCCTGAATGAACTTCTGTATAATCTGTTACCTAGGTTTCAAAGGTGTTTGTGTAAAATATACTTCAAAAAAGTCTTATTTTGCTTGATTAAGTTTGAATTCGATATTTGTATTTGTCTCATTCTACAATAACGATTACCTACCAGGTAAAGTTACAATTGGTGTAAAGCTGCTGCCCGTATGTTCAATGATAATCATCCAGGAAGAAATGTACGACACAAATACGTTTCGGAATTATTGAACAAATTTATGGAAACTGGATCTATTAACAATAAAAAGCATAACCTTTCAGAAGTTGTCAACGATAAAGCTATTTGTACTGCAGTTTTAGGGCACGTTGGACTAATGGAAAATTCGCAATCTCTTAGTATGTTATCTCGAGAATCAGGAATCAGTTGTACAAATGTTTTCGGATCCCTGATAAGTACACATTTCATCCATATAAGAATAGACTAGGTCAATAATTGAACGAAGATGATTTCGATAGACGTATCGAGTTTTGTGAAAGTCTCACTGAACGGAGCAACTTACATCAGAATTTCTTGTATGAAATTTGTTTATCGGATGAATGTACGTTGCGTTTGAATGGAGAGGTGAATCGGCAAAATTGTCGATATTGAAGTGATACAAATCCTCATTTATACCGTCAAGTTCATATAACCAACGACCTCAAAAACTGAATGTTTGGGCAGGAATTTTAGGTGACCACATCATAGGACCTTTTCTCATCAATGGTAATTTGACTAGTGATGAATATTTGGATATGTCGAGGATGTACATGTATTTGTAAACGAAATACTTTTTCAGCAGGATGGTGCACCTCCTCATTATGCAGCTCCAGAGCGACACTTTTGTGGATGATCATTTTTCTGGTCGCTGGATTGTCAGAAGAGGTCCTACAAATGGCCACCAAAATCTCTGGTTCTCAATTCTGTAAATTTTTTATGGGGTCATTGGAGTCTAAAGTGCATGAGATAGAATCATCAACATCAGAAGATTTCGGAGAGAATAGCATGAGGCATTGCAGAGATTCTCAACCATGTGAGGGAGGCAATGGAAGATCGTTAGTACCATTATATGGAAGTTAGTGAAAACATTTTTGAACATTTACTATAAATTTTTTTTTTCTCATTATCCAGTTATCAGATTTTGATTCAAGAATCAATAAAAAATCTCTTTTTCCGATTTATTGCTTCCATATTTGTCTCTAGATCGAATATTTCAAAATGTGTCCCCCTGTACACTATTGTTGGGGTGTTTCTTTTTATTTTTCCTGGAAATCATTGTCCCCCTGTATACTACGGTTGACTTTTTTTATTTCTCCTGTAAATAATTGAATTAAAAATTATTCAGGGTGGCTCGTTTTAAATGGAATGCACTGTATAAATAGTGTTTATGATTATTATAAAAATCCAACCAGAAATCACTTGTTATTCTTTTAGCCTAAAAATGATTATACTAATTTTGTGTGTTCACAATATTAGTATCATTATTTAATCCTACAAAAGTAACAATGGGCATATGGTAGCTATAATGTATGTACATACACAAAATAATCAATAAAAGATTTCATTAATAAATAACTTTTCATTAACATTATCATTTTAACGATGAGATTGGAACCTTTGGCGTGAAAGTTGAATAACTTTTTTTGAGATCAATTGTTCTAACACCAAACTGATATTTTTGCACTCGACGCGCGTTTCGCCAGCAAATTGATATCAATTTTCTTCTCCTGAGGATGCTACCTTTGCTGGCGTAACGCGCGTCGAGTGCAAAAATATCAGTTTGGTGTTAGGACAATTGATCTCGAAAAAAGTTATTCAATTATCATATTAATATACATCTACTTTCGGTAAATATTCGTTTTGGAGGAACCCGGCGATTTTGAAAATTTTTTTAAGTGTACTTACGTATTATGATGCGAAGATTACGAATCCGAAAGAAAAAAGCGGCTCTCTCCCTTATTAACAAAGTTACTCAAAGTTCGGAAAAGGGAAACTTTTCAGCCTTCAGATAAACTATTATTTAAAAACACAAGCATTCATTCACTAGGTCACCTTTACACCTTATTCCCCCTTAATTGACACTTTTCAATTCAACAATCGACATTTTCCTTATAAAAAACTCAATTTACAAACGAATGCTTCTTCTGGTGACATTTTCTATTTCTAGGTTAGTTACTAGTGACATTCCAGAAAAAAGCGGTTGGTATTTGCCGCCGCATACTATTTCAAATTCGTAGATTTGGATTTTTAGTTTGACGTATGTGATTAGAAAAACACCAAATGAATGGGTATGAAAGTAATAATTTAGTGAAAGTAGGAGAAAATTTAATTCTTCATTTAGTTCAAGTAGGAGTGTTTGCAGCAACAATACAATAAGTCGTACCAACTATGCCATTAACCTTAAAAATGTAAAAAACAGAGATATATAACCAAAAAGCAGCTCCGTACATTTTTCAACATTTTTATTGGAAAAATGTTGTTTGTTGAAGTGAAAACTGTCAAGAAAGGAGGAATAATGTGTAAAGGTGACCTAGTGAACGAATGCTTGTGTTTTTAAATAGTTTATCTTGTGAAAAAGAAGGCTGAAAAGTTGCCCTTTTCTGAATTTTGAAGCGCCGTAACTTTGTAAATAATAGAGAGCGCTACATTTTTCCTTCGGATTCGTAATCTCCGCATTAAAATACGTAAGTACACTCAAAATTTTTTTAAAATTCGCTGGATGCCCCCAAAACGAATATTTACCAAGATCACTTCTGTCGGGCGCACCGAGACGAACACCTTCGTTTGTCATAAGCATGTGACATTACCAGAGTATGGAAATTGAATATGGTTAATATTTTTAACTTTCATGAGCAATTCAATCGATAAATTGCAAGTGAACGCACATTAGTCAAAATTGAAAAATCCTACATCATCGACGAAATATTTACTCAAAATTCAAAGGTAAATTTTCGTTATCTGGACACCCGACGATTTTGAAAAAATTTTTGACTGTACTTACGTATTTTGATGCGTAGATTACGAATCCGAAAGAAAAAAGCGGCGCTCTCCCTTATTTAAAAAGTTACGGCCCTTCAAAGTTCAGAAAAGGGCAACTTTTCAGCCTTCTTTTTCACTAAATAAACTATTTAAAAACACAAGCATTTATTCACTAGGTTACCTTTACACCTTATTCCTCCTTCTTTAACACTTTTCACTTCAATAATCAACATTTTTCTTATAAAAAACTTAATTTAAAAACGAATGCTTCTCCTGGTGACATTATTCTATTTTTAGGTTAGTTACTAGTGACATTTCAGAAAAAAGCGGTTGGTATTTGACGTCGCCTACTATTTCAAATTCGTAATACACCACCAAAAACCAATTTACGATCTAAAGAATGAAGGTAAAAAACATTTGAATTACTTCAGGAATATGGACTGCATCAGTCGTACCAACCATATCATTAACCTTAAAAACGTAAAATACAGTGATATGTAACCAAAAAGCAGCTCCGTACATTTTTTAACATTTCTGTAAGAAAAATGTTGATTATTGAAGTGAAAAGTGTTAAAGAAGGAGGAATAAGGTGTAAAGGTGACCTAGTGAATAAATGCTTGTGTTTTTAAATAGTTTATTTAGTGAAAAAGAAAGCTGAAAAGTTGCCCTTTTCTGAACTTTGAAGGGCCGTAACTTTTTAAATAAGGGAGAGCGCCGCTTTTTTCTTTCGGATTCGTAATCTACGCATCAAAATACGTAAGTACACTCAAAAATTTTTTCAAAATCGCCGGGTGTCCAGATAACGACAATTTACCCGTTTGTCTTTTCGTTTTGATCTGTTTTGTTCATCACTTGAGAATTTCATGAAAATCTGTGATATTCAACCTTTCAGAAACAATTTTGGTAGGTATCAATTAATTATAAGTTTGGTACTTAAAGTATTAATGACATAATGGCACATCGATGATATCAAGCTCACCTGTTTCAAGTCATCCTCGTTAACATTATCTCCAGGCAATCACATGACAATTATTCGTTTATATAAAACATTCACAGTGAACCAAAGAAAATTCTTATAGACACACGTCAAAATTTCATTCTCAGCTAACAACAGAAAACTGTCACAATCTGCGAGTTCTATTCTTTTGTTTATTGGCGATACATGACGCACGACTGCTGAGTGTTTCATGCTGTGCCATTACAGAAACGGGATAAAATTCAACACAGTGGCGTTCCCGGTAATAATTTGGAAATCATTCGTTTCTTCTATTGAATAAATTAAAAAAAATGAATACCTTTATATCAACTATTAGAGCGAGATAAAATGCATCGGTGAAAAAGTGAATTTGCTTCAATTTCAAAGTAGAAGTTTTGTAAAAAAATCCAAAATGAAACTTACTGACACTTTCAGATTAAAAACTTGTTTGAAAAAAGTCGAAATTCATTTCGTTCATATAATAAATTTACTAGTGAAATGGGTTTTCTCGAATTGAAGTAGAAATATTCAATGAAAAGTGAAAAGAAATATAATATCAATAATTCAGACACAATATCACTTACCTACATCACAGGAATAGTGTGATCTTCGACACAATGATATCCACATGCCCTTCAATAATATTGAAACGATTGGGGAGAAAGACTGTCTGATGCATTTTTTTGTGAGAATTAAATACTAATGAAGTTGTATCGCCAAAAACATATGCAGGAATAACTTCAGTGAAAAATCCTGCGCTGACACTTGTCGGATATAATCCAACGCCCTTCATGGTATTAGCCAGGAGAGTAGTTGTTTTCTGATGGGTGTCAGTCCATTAACCTACAGTGTAAGGAGTTGAAACTGGCCTGAACGAATTGTTCCTTCAGAAGATTCAATATAATTAAAGCAGCTGTTGTGCTCGAAATATCATTATGCATTCACTGTTAGCTAAAGTTGTGACCCAATAGTGCGTAAATTTCATATAACATCAGATATATGGTTTCAGACAGTATATTTTCACTAGAACAACAATTTTATTTTTTTATCTTCGAAATAGTACCTTTTCTATTCAGCACTATTCTTCAAGAGTCTGATGAATTGAGCAGATCAACACCAAAGTATCGTTGAATTCTATGAGAATTATTCATTTTCGCATAGGTAGCATAAAATATATCTTCAATTTTTATCTATTTTGAATTAAAGTACTTTTGCGAAATTTGTCAAGTAAGATTATTTTTGGTGACCCAAATAAATACGTATAGTTTGTTCAAATACACCTTGATTCCTTATTTTCGTATGTATGAATTGACAGCACAACACAGTTATGATTTCACTATTTTCTGTAGATGAAAGTCCATCAATGTTAGGTCCAGAGATCTTGGAGGTTCTTCTCCGATCTAGGCATTATAGAAACTAAATAGTTCGAAATGAAATTTCGAAACATACATCTCTTTCAGTTTGGCAGGTTGGCTGTCCTTGTTAATCTATCACTGACTGAACAGCTGTGCATGCTGTTTTTGGCGAGTGCATTGGCTTGGGATGTGGGGGTTGAGCCATTGGATGCCTGCTTCCACGTAACCTCGCTGGATACGGGAATGACAGAATCACTTGTGGTTCTGTTATGCCCTAACTGAATGGCATCCCAATGATGGTTCAATTATAAGGTGTGTGTATCCGTGCCGAAAGGATGAATGACACTGAGCCTATGAGCTGTCTCTACGGAACCTTTGAGACACCGGGCGCCGTCTCGTCGTAGCATCGCCTTATCACGGTGATGCGGGGCTCTGCCATGATTGACCTTTCCGTAGCTACTCTTGGGACTTTTATTGACAGAGTAAACTTAAAATTTTTTTCTGACGCTGAGTCAACAGAGGAGATTAATGTCGAGCTTACGACTGCAACTGACCTCCCTGTGAATTTAGATAAGGAGCGAGTTTACAGAGGAGATGGATGTCAAGCTTACGACTCCAACAGACCTCCCTGTAAATTTTGATCAGGAGCGAGTCTACAGAGGAGATGGATGTCGAGCTTACGACTCCAACAGACCTCCCTGTAAATTTAGATCAGGAGCGAGTCTACAGACGAGATGGATGTCGAGCTTACGACTCCAAAAGACCTCCCTGTAAATTTATATCAGGAGCGAGAGCTTCCCAACTCTTCAACTCCTGATCCAATTACTGAACTTAAAAAAAGGTTCGGTGGTGAAGCCAGGAAACGACTGAGTCGTCTCCTCAAGAGCGGAGTACGTTACGAAACCGCCTTGCACCAAATTCTTGAGCGGCGTACGCAGAATCTGCCTCAGGTGGAGAAACAAACCCCCCCATGAGCAGGTAAGCAAACGTTTACGCTCAAGTGATGATCCACCAAAACCAGATGCGAAAAAGCCCTGCACGGTTGAATCTAAGGAATCGTCCGGTGTAGCTGACGTGCGAAAACCCTCATATGGGAAGGTTGTCGCAGGTATCAAGGTGAGAATCTTGCACCTTGACTATCCGACTACCTCATTATCGATGAAACAGCAGAGCATATACTTTGTGCCTGCCCCGCTGGGGACCGAATCAGGTTTTTAGAGTTCGGCATAACGGTAGTCTTACCATCTGACCTGAAAGACCATTCATCTTACAAACTAATCGGCCCGTCGAGAAGCTGGGTTTATTTGGTCGAGTGTGAATAGGTGTGAGCCAACATAAACCCTTGCGGGTAGCAGTGGAGGGTCTAATAGACCCACTCACTTTGGACCTAACCTAACTGAACCTAACCTCTTCCAACTCTACCGGAACCTATACCTATCTTCTGATGAATTGAATTATATCCGATACATATTTATATAAGATACCTCACAGAGGTTAGTCTTGCAGATGTTTCTCGTTTACCCAGCAGCAGGACTAAGCTTTCCATACATGCAATATATCCGCGTTGAAATTACCAGGTAGGCTGCTGTTTGGTTCGGATTTTTCCTGCACTGACGAGATGATCTACTCGATTGATTACAGCACTGGTTGAACGGTTAACATCTGCAAGACTCTGAGGTATTTTGCATAAATGTCTCTCGGATATATTTCAATGTCTGGTGTCATTTTAGCCACGGAAATAGTTATTTTCTGGCAGGCATTCACCAGAAACTAGCGTGTGTGTACGTTGGGAGAGGTGAATGTTTCTAAATTTCATTTCGAAATATTTATGTTTTATATGTATGTATCTCTCCTCGATCCGGTCTTCATTATTTTCATTGTTATACTTCAGTAGGAGA